>JAUEKU010108356.1:0-12818 GCA_032274805.1 Gypsophila paniculata
AGCATTCCTGCTCCAAACATACCTAGCCAAGATTTAGGATTCAGCTGGAATAGTATCTTCGGAGGCGAACTGCATCTCCCTGATGTTGCTGGTGAATGGGGTATGTTTTCCGTTATGGATTTTGAACTTTCTGCCGTAGAATTCAATTGTAACCGAGTTTCCAGGCTTATCAACCATGCTGGCTAAAGTCCAGTTGGCTCATTGCTCACCATACCATCTAAACTGTGTTGTTACAGGCTGGCAAACCATTGAACTCAACACGTTAGGAGATGAATCTGTCTCGGATTTATTGTCAGAAGTCGAGGCCATGGAGTCTTTGAGAGGCATGACATCCCCAACTTCAATGATGAACTGCGCGGATCACCTAGGAGATGAATGTTTTAGTCCTCTTGACGGATTAAGCCTGAATCTTGATCTTCGGATAAATGATTCTTTGATCTCCACAGCTGACATACATGCCCAACAGCATTTCAGTTTATGATCAAGGTAGGAGTCCATTTCGGAAAGCTGTAATATGTATAGTACACAGTACTGGTCATGCGTGCTCCAGCTCCCTGTAGGTGCTCGAATTCCTCAATGATGAGCAAAAACACACTCTTGTAGACATTTTGGTCTGAAGGACAGGAGTCACTATCATGAAGGTATTGATTCAGGATCGGTAAAAGAAGACCGACTTCTTGGGACAGGCAGACCTCATTTTGCGCAAGGGAGGTCCTCTATCAAGGGCACCGTATTTGTAAATTTTATGAGTGGGAATTGTGAGAAGGGTGCTTCACTGCTTCCTGTAAGTGGTTGCACCCTTTATTTGGCAGTTCCGATATCAATTTGTATCGATTATAATTTTTGTAGATTGTAATTGTACGAAATTACGTGTTCCATAAATTGATGTCTGTTAGAGGCGAAGGAAATTTTAATCAATAAGCAACACTTCTAGAGGGTAATAGAGCGTACGCAATGGTGTACAAAACTACAAATATTTCTAGGAAATACTCCCAACAAATTCAGACTGAAATTTTTAGCAAATTCAGACTGAAATTTTTAGTAAATTCAGACTGAAATTTTTAGCAAATTCAGACTGAAATTTTTAGTAAATTCAGACTGAAATTTTTAGTAAATTCAGACTGAAATTTTTAGTAAATTTTTCTTCCATTTTATTCTTTACATTTTTATATAATCACGAATGTGTTTTCAATGGAGTAAATAGATGAAACCATATTTTTTTTTTTTTGGATAACGGCAGATAAACCCACCTTACTTCAAGTAGACGTAGCCACCTTCACGACCAAGGTGGTGATGAAACCATATTATTAAATATTCACCTAGAGACTTTGTAAAACAAATGTTATTAGCGAAAAAAAATACTTGTACTTTATTGTTTGAATGAAAATTGATGATATTACACTTAAAGTCACCAAAATATAAACCATTTAAATCTAAAATCATCAAAATGTAATAAACAAAATCTCAATACTAAAATCAAAGTTTAACTAAATTAACTCAAAGCTCAAAAGAAGTGTCCTTCCGTATACAATTATACATGGATTGTTATTTATCTTTATTTTATGGTGTCTAAAGTATTGTTTATGTTTTTTTTGGTAACGAGGGTTCAGTTATCCGGACCCAGGCATTCCGACGTCACCCCCTAGACCATGTAAACCACTAACCACCCCTTTTGATAAGTTAATATAATAAATAACTTCCTTCTATTTTTATCAAATTAAGGACAAGCTTGACGAAATTCCAAACATCAAATTAACCCCCCATTAATCGATTTTATAATATTACATTAAAAATTTTATTTTCTTAGTATTTATGTCAAAGTTTAAAGTTAATCATAAGACGCACCTACGATTCACCCCGTTATTATATTTGACGAGGAACGAACAAAGGTGTGAACCTTCCCCCCCCCCCCCAAATTAAAATAAAATTAGGTTTTGCCATTCATAATTCTTTTCTTCAGATAAAAAAAAAAATCAATCACAAAAAATCCCAAATTTCCCCCCAAATTCACATTCCCTCAAATAAATATCAAAGTTAACTAAAAATGGAAGTTAAAAAAGACGGTGAAAAAGAAGAATTTCATCCAAAAATTACTGCAGATGAAAAACAAGAACAACAAAAACAATGTAAATCAACAAACCCAGAAAGTAGGAAGGGTAAATCATGCAAGGGTACTCTTCTTTACTCATCAATTCTCAAATCTAAGGGTAAAAACCCTCGTTGTGTTGGCATTACTCGTTCTCTTCAACAAGGTTTGAGTTTTATTTTGTTTTGTTTTGATTTTAGCATTAATTTTGTTGATTTTTAGGGTTTATTTGGAATTTTTTGATTTGGGTCTTTGCTGTTTTGGTGATTTTTTTATTGGTTTAGGGTTTGTTTTTGGTGGTATTGGGAAAAGTTTTGATCTTTTTGTTTTGGAGCAATGCTACTGACGGTCTCTTTTCTACCTTCGGAATAAAAAATAATATATATTTTGCTTATATCGATGCATACGTGAGTTGTTAAATATGTATTGCTTTAATTGGGTTTGTGAGAGGAGGTTGGGGAAGGTAGAAAAGAGACTGTCGGTAGCATTGCTCGTTGTTTCATTTTCGGGGAATGTGATTGATTTGATTGTATGCAAATATGACCTAATTTGGTTAGGTAAATGATGTAATTTCATGAAATTGTTCTATTTATTCCTGTATATGAATGACGGAAATCGAGTTTTGTTCTTGTTGTTTGCCATCGATTTTATACTTTTATCAGAAGTTAGCAGTTGGTGAGGTTATTTTAGCTGAGGTACATGCTTGGAGTACATGGTTTTGCACATTATTTAGGCCGTGTCCTTTTTTGGATTTATTTTCAGCTCGATTTAGCTCTTCTGAGTATAATTTTGCTCTCTCAGTTCAGTTCAGATTAGCTCAAATAAGCTCAAAAGAATAGGGCTGTAGGTTATCTTAATTGTTTAGTGATTTCTAGCAAGATTTAAAGAGGGACACTGTTTTTAGATTTTCGGTCATTGATGTAGAAATCAATATCTTATATATCACGGTGTCAAGATAAGATTATTGTGAGACCTCTCAAATATTAAGGTGGTTACTCTTTTGCGTGAGACGGTCTTACAGCAGCCGTATTGTATGTAGAAAGCTGCAATCTTTTGCAGGTGGATAGAGAGTTTAACACTGCCCTTCTCGTGATGTTTTGCTCCTTGCTGTGTTTTTAAGCTTGATGCATTTTTGGCATCTAAACAACAGCTATCTTGTTTTGATCAGTGCCTAACTATATAGTAAGTGAGTCTGAAGTCGAGGCATCTAAAGAAGGAAGGAGTCTAACAGACTTCAGGTACGCGTGTGTTGGATATTCTGTTTATCTGGATAACAAAGGCGCTCATCCAACTAGTGATCAAAAGCCTCGAGCAGAGTTGCCTGTTTGTGTTGGTGTCGAGGTTTGAATCTTTCAGGCTTTTGCCTTAACTACTTCTTAGTATGTTAACTGTTTCTTAGCTATTGTGTTTTCCTGTGATTTGTTAGTATATTGTTAATTTGGTATGATATACTTATTACCGTTTTGGCAGCTCTTGGTGGATAAAAGACCCGCAGATCATTCAGCCCCCGCTCATGCTCCGGCTCCTGCTCACTCTCGTGAAGGTAAGACTAGTCCATCCCAACTCTTAAATTTGTTGCTTAAACAGTGTCCTTTGTTTGGGACTAGCGGAGGGGGAAAAGGGAAGGGTGTTGTTCAGCTAGTTGGGGGACATGAGGGGCGAGCGGTATACCCTTTGACACCATTGAGGCACTTCATGCTAGGCAATCCTGCATGCATAATTGCCCGCCCTCCAGTATTGTGAAAACTTCACCTCTTATCTTGCCTCGATTCAGATCATCAGTTGAAATTCTGACTGCAGTTTGTATGCTCAAATGAGCTGAGTTCTTATCTAAGTTTCCTTATAATTTTAAACACGATATGATTTAATGTCATCTAGTCATATATCATCCTTAAACAAAAAGAGAGGGAAGAGATGAGAAGTGAAGTGCAAAATAAGCAAATTTTAGAGAACACCCTGTATATTTCTTTGGGATAGAGGTTACGATGCTGCATACAACCAAAACCACCCCTCTCTCTTACCTCACCATAGGTAGCTAAATTTGAGTCCTTTGGCCTATATTGTTGTATTGAGTCTTTGTCCTCCATTCCTCATCTACCGAGTTAATGGTATTTTTCTGTCAGAAAATGTCTGGAATTTTTCAAACACCAATAGTTGCAGGCTAATGGCTTTAGCCTATAAGTACCAATATTCCTGGTCTAACTGATGCAAGAGCTCCGTTTACATACTCTTTGGCTGACTGCTGAAGTGCTCTAATGTGTATATATATCCTTATCCGACAGATGATCGTGTGATTCCTCAAACTCGACCGCAGAAAACACCCCATCCTATGGGCGAGGAATTCTTGACAAGGCAAGATACAACATTTTGATTGTTCATTCAATTTATACGTATTTTTTTACTTGAATCCAATAAGATATCAGTAGTTTTCTTCTTGTTGCAGCAAACTAATTACGTGCTATTGTGCATGGCAGATTTACGAGGAACGCAGGTCTTGTTGCATCAGGAGTGGCTAGGAACATGCAAAAAGTGGGACATTACATCAAAGAAAGCGTGGATGAGATACTCTATAAACGCCCCAAGTGAGGTGCCAACCTAGTCGAGAGGAGATCAACGAGTTACCTTCGGAATTGTTCAATGTTTGAGCTTTATGCACTAGAGCCTAAAAATTTTCTTCTCAGGAGGGCTCGGTCCAACACTCCAAGTGCTTAACATAATGATTCAACATGATTAGTAAGTAATCCAATGTGTATTCTTTTTGGAAATAAGAGGGAGTTTCGAACTTGTGTTTCATACTTCAATGTATGTTTCCCGATCTTTCCGTTGAGAAGGAAATCATTTACGATGCAGATGAGTGAACTGCTGCATATTTTGATTTCACTCAAAAATAAGTCGCGTCCATTCGTTTGTGGTTAATCACAAAGCTTAGCCCTTTCGGCCTGGCGCTCTTTCTGCTAATTATACCGTGCTTCTAACATGACAAACGTGTCATTTTTTATTAAGACTGTTAGGTCTAGGTCGGGTCCGTTCACTTTTCAAGTATATTTGAATATGAGTAATATCAAGTCAGATCAAGTCGTCTCTGATTCAGGAATGTTTCAGTTGTATTTTTGTCAAGCTTTTTTTAAGGGACATGAAGCCTCGTGGTTACCTAACTATTTACAGGTTGGGTTAAATTAATTCTCATCGAGAGTTTTAAGCCGGGTCAGTTTTGTCACGGCCGCTTACTGATCACTACTGATCGAGCTTTGTGGTCGAATATTCTCCATTTACGTGTTACAGTCTTTCTTTGATTGCAGATTTGTAGTAATCAAATGTTTCCGATTACCTCGACAATATTACTTACCTATACGCCTATATATACTCGCAATAACTTCTTAAAATAACATTATGAATGTCGTTATACTTTTACCGAAGTTGTCTTGGCATAGTGATATTAGTCCAAAATCACAGTTTATAGTTTGATCTCGGAAAAGTTGATGTCGACATAATCACTCATCTTGATGAACAATCTAGATATAGATACAGAAGGAAAGGAAGAAGTGTCGATGTAACTATTCATGATATTCACAACATGATGGATTCAAGCTAGAAGGTAACTGGGGTCTGGGGCAAACAATTTGTCCAATGTCTACCGTTGCACGGGTTATAAAATTGGCCTGAATTAACGATTTTCTCAATATAAAAATATAATTTAAATCATAAAATTATATGACAATGTTTTTATATACAGATAACAAAAAAAAAAAAAGGATCTATTCCTTTATCTAACATAAATTACTTGGGTAAAGCATATTTTTTCTAACTAATTATAATCACGATACAATTCATTCTCTCAAATAATAAATAACTGAACATTTATCCAAAAAATGTCTACATAAAAACGTAAAAAAAATAATTAAATTAACTTAACATTTATGCAAAAAATATCTACATAAAAACGTAAATAAATGATCAAATCGGACCGTCCCTGCGTGCATGTGCTCACTGCAAAGTTTAATGTCCCACGAGGTACAATTTGAATAAAGGCACACCAAAAATGTTGGGTACGACAACCACTAGAAGCTTGAGCAACTGCTGCTTAAGAGTGAGCTCTCAAATTATAGCCCCCAAATTAATCACATCATATTATTCATACCCTAAAAAAAACAATCGTCCATTTTCAATCATCAAATTATCGACGACGACGACAATGTCGTATCAAAAGGAACTAATTGCTGCTAAGAAAGCTGCTTCACTTGCTGCCCGCCTTTGTCAGGCACTTCTAATTCTCTCTCACTATTATTACTTTACTGTTAACTAATTAATTAATTGAGTAATTTATTTAGTGATTTATGTATTTATTCCATAATGTTGTTTTCATTCTAGTGAAAGATTATATCTTTTGTTGTTAATTTGATGTTTGAAGAAAACCCAGATGATTGAATTGTGAATTTGTACAAACCCAATTGAAATTATTGTCTACGTTATTATTAATTTAATTTTGCACAAATTCTCTTTTCAGACAGGTTATCCGTCTTAACTTAAAACGGGCCAAATAATGACCTTAATTTTGTGGGATTTTTGGCTTCAATTGAGCTGATTTTGATGGTTTTTTTTTAGCATGTGCTGTGTGATGTAATTCAATTGAAGTTTAGATATTTGGGAAGTAAAATGATTAATGTGTTAATGATGAAAGTTTTTTGAGGTTTTGGGGTTGTAATGTGGGATGAGTGTTTGATGAAGTTGGTATTTGTATGTGTTGGTTGAGCTGATTACGGAACCGTTTCAGATAATGATTCATGTTAGCCGACCCCAAATGATTTGTGTTCGGCCTTTAGCTGGTACTTGACATCAGAATGTAGTGTTGGTACGATACGTGGCATTTGATCCAGATTTGTGTTACTATCTTCACCATAAAATACAATTTCTGCCTGTTTCGACTCTCAGGATTGAGAATATTATGGCCCATTTATGGCTTTTGGTTATCGGTACTCATGTAGGTTTTTAGAGACGCGATTCCTAGAACACGCAAACGTTGTTTGGAGGCATATGATCGTCTTCTAGCTAGTATACTGAGTTCAACTCACACTTATGATATTAATGTTACTCCTAATTAGTTTCATGCTGGAGTATGTTTTTATGTTTCTTTGCATATTTTTTGTGGCAAGTCTCATGATTGACTCCTGCGTCTTCATCTTTTGGCTAAGCGAGTAGTGATGCACCAAAGGTCTTGCTTGTTGATGTGGTTAGTGAGAGTGTAATTTCTTTGTTGTGCTTTCTGTAGGCTGTTGTAACGCTCACTTTGATTATTTTCTTTTCACAGAGAGTACAGAAGTCACTAGTGAAGTCTGATGTACAGTCGAAACTGGATAAGAGCCCTGTCACAGTCGCTGACTATGGTTCGTGAGCTCTGTATATGTGCTGATTGATGCTAATAATTGCTTGCAGTAGAATTAAAAATTATAAAATTTGTTCAATGATATTACAAAGCTAAAGAATAGTCGGTCTTTGACACCTAGGATATTTGAACACAGAAGTTAGACCATGGTTACTATTTTTGTTGGTAACGTTTGTTGATGTCAAGTCATGAGAGCCCAAGGACATGCTAAGTCTTGTCATTATTATCAACTGCATCGTTAAAGAAGGCATTTTTTTTTTTTTTGTGCTTTCTTATCTTTTGGCGCTCTATAGGCTATATTTTGAGTTCCATAGATTAGAGGACCGATCTCACAAAAATGGAGTCTTATTTCAGTTATGTTGGTTCATGACACTCACACGAATGAATGACTTATGTTGTTTCCCTTGTATGAATTTACCAGGCTCGCAAGCTGTTGTTAGCTTTGTGCTTGAACATGAGCTCTCGGCAGAGCCGTTTTCATTAGTGGCAGAGGAGGTAAGTCTAAGTGATCATAGCTAAGGAAAAAGGTTTATATGAGTGTAGATTGATACCTGTAATATTGAACTTTTGTATCAATTGAGGGACCATCTTTAGCGTCTAAATTTTTCAGGATTCCGGGGACTTGAGGAAAGATGGTGCACAAGAAATTTTGGAGCGCATCAGATTGCTTGTTAATGACACCATAGCCAGTGATGACTCGTATAACGTTTCACCTTTGTCGCCCCAAGACGTGCTAACTGCAATCGATAATGGTCGGTCTGAAGGTGGTCCTGTAGGTCGGCACTGGGTTTTGGATCCTATCGATGGTACAAAAGGGTAAGTTTAAAGGAAACGTGTGTACTGAGTGGGCTACCTTATGAGGTTTATATGTTACCATGCATTAGATGTTTAAATTGCTACCATTCCGTCGCTTTCCCTAAAAATACTTGAACTTTAACAAGGGGTACATATGAAGTCCTGTTTTTGAGTCTTGACTTCTGTTTCCCTGTTTTCCACGCTACTCCGTATTACATCTTGATTTTGATACATCTGAGGTTATGCATATAGGTTTGTAAGAGGTGACCAATATGCGATAGCGTTAGCATTGTTAGATAAAGGTAATGTAGTCCTTGGCGTCTTGGCTTGCCCTAATCTTCCGTTGGCAGCCATTGGCCAGTCAATTGGAGACCAAGTCGGGTGTCTTTTCTCAGCCGTGATCGGTGAAGGAACTTGCATGGAATCTCTTGACGGTTCTTTGTCACCTGTCAAAGTATGTGCTTTTTTCACCATTACTGTGTTTAATTCAATCTTTTCTACAAAAGTCAGGTTGTTTTATGCGTACTTTCCCGACTTCTGTATCTCATGGTTTCAACACTCAGGTTAATGTCAGTTCAATCGAAAACTCTGAGGAGGCATCTTTCTTTGAATCATATGAAGCAGCTCATTCCCTACATGATCTGAGTAGCTCCATAGCAAAGGTAAAATTCAGCTTATTGTGAGTACTTGTTCTTCTATGAAGAAACCACTGATTGAAATATTAACTGTTGAACAGAAACTTGGCGTGAAAGCGCCGCCAGTTAGAATTGATAGCCAGGCCAAATATGGCGCCTTGAGCAGAGGGGATGGTGCCATATATCTACGTTTCCCACATGCTGGCTATCGTGAGAAGATCTGGGACCATGCTGCTGGAGCCATTGTTGTTACTGGTAAGGAAGTCATTAGTAGACCTAAAAACTGTCATTTGAGTCATGGTCTGGTCATTTTGAGACGAGTCTATTTCCGGTATGTGGTTCTCAGTCAGTTCAAGCACGAGTTGTTTCGGGATTGGGTCATTTTTAGGTCAGCTGGTTTCCAATCTAGTCATTTCAGGTTGGGGTTGGGGCAGCTTTGCTGGATTTAGTCTTCAGCTCCCCTCGTAATATTGTTTTGAATTGTTCTCTTCTGTCCCTTAAGGTAGAACGCACTGTATTTTTTGCAGAGGCGGGAGGTGTCGTCACAGACGCTGCAGGAAGCCCTTTGGATTTCTCCAAAGGGAAGTATCTTGATTTGTACCATGGTATACTTGCTACCAACAAGAAGCTATTTCCTTCCCTTTTGAAGGCTATTCAGGAATCCCTGGATGAAAAAGCTTCATCACTCTGACATTTTCAAGCTTCCAAGATTAGTTATTGCCTTCTCGTTCCTTCTTTTTCGTTTGGTTAGTCTGTGAGATGTTGAACAAAAATAAAGAATCTATCGAGTTAGAGGCACATCACACATATTTGGTGAACTGTATTTTATGTTTGCAGGGTATTGCATCTCATGAACGAATTTGAGGCATTGTTTAAAAATGTTGTAACTCTTGTAAGAGATGTATGAAGTAGCATTTGATGGAATTTGCGAGTCTAATAATGTATTTGCAAAATCACTGTTTTAAATCCTGCGTGTAAATTCCTCAACCTATTGAATAAAGAGTACGAGGCTTACAGCACCAATTGTAGCAGCTGACCATCGAAACTAATCTCAATTTACAAATTTGATTCCAAGTACCAAGTGATGGGAGTTCTCGTTTTCGACTAAATCAACATGATTTGTGTATAGAGTACAAAGATGTAAATTACGCAACAAAAATACAGCAACATTCATCTGATGCTGGCAACTGAATAAAGTTCCAGTTATAAATAAAAAGGCAATTGGCATTCAAAGTGTCTCTCTTCCTCGTCGATCTCTAAATCAGTAGCAGGAGATGCATGTCTGACTAGCTTAATTTGCTTGGTGAGGTTCTTCAAGATCGAGTAGATGTCATTACTTTTGGGATGGCTTTTATCTTTAACCATGAAAACATGTACATGGCTCTGTATCTCGATCCAGCTACAACCAGGCTGCTTAACAACTCCCCTTTCCATCATAAGTTTACGAACCCCAGTAACATCATTCCACCTTCTGAGTTCTGCATACATGTTTGAGAGAAGAACATAAGGACCCGAAATTGTAGGATCAATTTCCAGTAGCCTCTCCGCGACATACTTTCCCATCTCTATATTTCTATGAACCTTGCAAGCAGAGAGCAATGAAGCCCACACAACAGTGTCAGGCTGGATTGGCATGCTCTCGATCAAATTTTTAGCTTCGTCAAAGCAGCCAGCTCGACCAAGTAAATCGACCATGCATGTGTAGTGGTCCTTCCATGGTTCCAGATCATGCAACTTGGTCATGGAATAGAAATAGTTACGACCCTCTTCCACTAGACCAGCATGACTGCAAGCGCATAACACTCCAAGCATCGTGACATGGTCAGGTTGTTCGCCTGATATCATCATGTTCTTAAACATTTCAAGAGCTTCAGCCCCGTATCCATTTTGAGCATAGCCTACAATCATTGCGTTCCATGAAACATGATCACGATCCACCATGTTCTGAAAAACCTTCAATGCATCGTCAACTGACCCACATTTCACGTACATATCTATCAGAGCATTTCCGACAAAGATGTCGGACTCAGGTCCCAAGCGAAAGCGATATCCGAGTTTAAGCAGATGAGTATGTGATTGCATACCAAGATGCAAGTCTGCTAGATTGGCACAAGCATTGAGAAGGTTTCCAAAAGTGAAATGGGTAGGCCAAACAGATTCTCTCTTGAGTTGTCGAAAAAGACCGAGCGCCTTCTCATTTTCACCGTTTTGTGTGTAGCCTGCCATGAGTGCATTCCACGATACTACGTTCTTATCAATCATCTTCGTGAACAATGAGCTTGCAGCCTCCACATTTGCTGCTTTTGCGAGCCCACTGACCATAGTCGTCTCAGATACCACATTCCTACACGGCATATTCTGAAAGACGGTAGCAGCTTCATTAACTCTACCGCTTTTTGCATACATATCAACTAATGCATTCCCCAAAATCATATCTCCCCTGAATTTGTCGTTTTTCACAACTAACGCATGAATTTGTCTACCTTCTCTGATTGCTTCAAAGGTTGCGCAGGCACTAACTACGCTAGCTAGTGTGACCTCATCTGGGTCAACCCCGTGATTCATCATCCTTACAAACACCTCAACAGCTTCACTGGCAGGGCCGTTCTGCTCGTAACACGTAATCAAACTATTCCATGTCACTCTATTTCTATCATCCAATCCATCAAAAGCCTTCCTAGCAGATGTCACTTCACCGCATTTCGCATACATGTCAACAAGAGCAGACCCCATATACACATCCATCGAACAACCCACCTTCGACATCGCGCCATGAGCTTGAGTCCCCATCTCGAGATCCACTAACCCAGCACAGGCACTAAGAACACTCCCAAACGTGTACTGATTCAACCCAAATCCCGCTCTATGCGTCCCAACAAAATACTCAACCGCCTCCTTAAACCTATCACGCTGAGCAAACCCAGACACCATCGAATTCCACGAACACTGATCCCGCTCATTCTCAGGGATCGACTCAAACACCTCCACAGCCTCATCGAGAAAACCCCACCTCGTCAAAGCACTCAAAATTGAATTATAACTAAAGATGTTTCTATGACACATTTTATCGAACACCTTACGTGCATCCCCCACAAACCCACATTTCCCATACATATCAACCAGACGATTATGGATGAAAATCTCGAAAGCGAAACGAGATTTAATAATTTTCCCATGTACACAACGTCCATGTTGAATCGAGTTTGATTGGATGCAATAATCCAATAATTTCGCGAAAGGCGACGAATTTGGGAGGTTAGGGTTTTCAATAATTTGCTTAACCAACACATTTCTAGCCATCCCATTATTTAAATTAAATTAAGATTATCATTAATCATAATTAAGCTTAATAACAGTGAACTTAAGAACCAAAAAAAGTGATTAATTTGGGTGTAATTTTGTATTGTTAATTTGTTAACTGAATTTTAAATTATTGGCGCCATTTTTATGATTTGACTTTTTGGGCTGAACATTTGGGCTGCAATAGATGGGCACGTGGAGCAATTTCTAATCTCAAGCCTTGTTTTAAAGGCTTAATCTAGTTTTAACTCCGTTCAATTTTTTCGAATACTCCGTACAATTTTATTTTAATTTAGTTTAGTTCAAGTAAATACGGAGTAGGTCTTAAGAGTTTTTTGTAAGACTATGCCTAACATTTACACCCTCTTGCATAGCACTACCTGAAGTTTTTGTTTTTATTTTGCACTACCAAAAGTTTTTTGAGATTTGTTTAAAGAAGCCAAATGACATTTTCCGTCTATTTTGGTCAAAATCTGTCACTGACCGTTAAGATTATGCCTTATTTTCCCATTTCTTCCTCTATTACTTCATTATTCTTCGTTAACTTGATATCCCCTCCAATTCATTCCTACTCAATCTACATATACACAAATTCCTCTCTTGCTCGCACATCTCCATACCT
>JAUEKU010108466.1:0-12816 GCA_032274805.1 Gypsophila paniculata
TGTTTCGTCTTTGTTTGGCATTTGCTATTTGTTCGTCATGGTATTGGTTGGTATGTGTAGGATGTTCTGCTGTATGGTGGGAATTAAAAATATAATTTCTTTCAGTAGCTGGTGGTCACACTTTTGCTATGCATTTTGTATTGTGTTAGCGTCTGTTGTTTCTCCATGGGTATAGGTTTTTGGTTTCTTAAATTTGAACCATGTTTCATTTTGACTGTGTGACGTTTTGAGTTATGATGCGCCAAAACTTGAGACTGTGGTGTCATGTCATTTTAAAGGCATTTGCGAGACATTGAGAAGAAACTGTCATCGAGTTCATGTTGCTCGTCTTGATTCTGTGATTGGCACCAAGCTCATGTTATATTTCCATCAAATTGTTTGCTTGCCTGGTCATGCTGCAAATTAGTCCGTGAATCAGGACAGCGGTCTCTAATCTTACATCACCCTTTGATTACTTGCTACTCGTTCATGATACAGCTTTGTGAACCTTTATTAGAGAAGATAGAATGCTCATCATTTTTTGACGAGTTCTTAGTTGAAAAATGTTCGGTTTGTAGCTCATAAGTATATGTTTTATGTATGCTTTAGTGGACTTTTTAGAAATAGAATGTACAAGACATGATTGAACACCGATTATCTTACTGGTTACTACTCCATGTCATTCAACCTGAGGCCCTTTTTTCCGTTTGCCAGGGGAAAAACAAACTATTGAGTGGGTGATGCGACTTAGAGTAGCTCTTCATGTTGCGGAAGCCTTAGATTACTGCAGTTCTGAAGGACGGCCATTGTACCATGATCTAAATGCGTACAGAGTTCTCTTTGATGAGGTACGACGTACGACTCGTACGGCCATTTTCCTCCAAAGATTTTCGATTTATTTGAAAATTTATGATGCATTAATGCTGGATATGTTCTGATCTGAAATACACACACCATCATTTTGTGATTTGTATTGTGGCTGTTGCAGAATGGTGATCCTAGACTCTCATGTTTCGGATTAATGAAAAACAGTAGGGACGGAAAAAGTTACAGCACTAATCTCGCTTATACTCCTCCGGAATATCTTAGAAATGGTAATCATTTCTCTGACTTTGTTGATATATTTATATACTGTTGTTTAGATGTATTGATTGTTACAGTCCTTGTTAGCGGAGTTTTATGTCGTAGTCTTTAGCATGATGTACCACTGAGTTTCTGTTCTAATGTCTTTTAGGGAAGGTTACCCCTGAAAGTGTTATTTACAGCTTCGGCACAATTCTTTTGGATTTGCTAAGTGGAAAGCACATACCGCCGAGTCATGTAAGTGTAATATGGTTCCACGACACTGCTATTTTTACCATTGATGATTTTGACAGTTTGGCTTGGAGAAATCTTTTCCCGAAAATTAAAAATAATCGTATGTTACGAAAGCTTAATGCATCGAGGAACTAGAAATTATTATACTTGTATGATTGAGTTTGCATTATCTGTCTGTTTGTCTGACCGTTCTTATTGTGCTTGTGTAGGCCCTTGACATGATACGTGGTAAAAATAGAACTCTCTTAATGGATTCCCATCTGGAGGGAAAATTCTCGACCGAGGAAGCTACTGTGGTTGTTAATCTTGCTTCTCAATGTTTGCAATATGAACCTCGAGAGCGGCCAAACACCAAGGATCTTGTCTCAACACTCGCTCCTTTTAATACCGGCACAGAGGTAAACGATTGTTTTTGGCATATTTCTTAATGGCATGTGCATTTGTATTTCTCTATCGTCGTTGAGTTTGATTCTGGCATATAGGTCCCATCACATGTCATGCTCGGGATATCAAAACAAGAGGAAGCACCTTCTACACCACAGCGACCGCTTTCAGCGATGGGTGAAGCCTGCTCTAGGATGGACCTCACGGCAATACATCAGATCTTGGTTATGACACACTACAGAGATGACGAGGGTACAAATGAGGTATGTGTTTTTGCCGTATATTTGATAGAGAGTTTGTCATTGAAGTGTGCTCTTTACCGAGTGTCATGCCGATTCAGCTATCTTTCCAAGAATGGACCCAACAAATGAGAGATATGCTGGACGCAAGGAAGCGTGGCGACTACGCGTTTAAGGAGAAAGACTTTAAAGCTGCTACTGACTGCTATTCTCAGGTAATTTACGTGTTATTGAATCATGCATTCATGCTACATACTGTGCTTTTAGCCTACAACCATTGTTTCATTATTGTTGGCCCCGGTTGACTAGTTGATCAAACCATGTCGTCTTTGACCCATATCGTTCAACATTGTAATCTTGCTGGAATTGTAGTTTGATGTTACGGAGTTGGCAAAAGAAAAAAAAGTTTGATGTTACAGTACTTTGAAAACACTCATCGTGGTAAAAGTGCCGAGAACAAATTCACATGCTGCCAATAAAAGTGAGTTTGAGAGTGTACTATAGATCTGGCGACCCTGACCAGCGAATCATATAATCTGGTCCGACTCAAAACCGTAAATGACAAATTTGAAATCACACTTATGTTTATCTACGTCAAAAAACAGCAAAAATCTTAGCTAAGACCCTAGGTGACCCCAATCAAAACCGATTGAGTAGACTCGTAGCCATTAACCCCGAATACGACTAGGCCTGTAGTATGTCATAACCGAAAAAACACGTTAAAGGCAGGTCTGAAACATCCTCGAACTCGAAATGACTTCAACGTTAAAGTTGAAATGACCTGATCTGAATGACTGGCCTAGTACTGTACCAAATAAAGGGTTTAATAACGAGCATGTGGCGGAACATATATTTCCCATATATTTCCTAGCTTTATTGTACATTAATGTCTACCACCCCCACCATGATAGATAAGTCTGAAATATCTGAAAAACGAAAATCGCATCTCGCTTCAGATGTCTTGTCCCTTAGATGCATATGACGGAAAATTAATTGAACGAAAACTTTTGTTTGATTGGGTGGCAATTGTAGTTCATAGAAGTTGGTACAATGGTCTCCCCAACAGTATACGCAAGAAGAAGTTTGTGCTATCTAATGAACGACCAAGCAGACGCCGCTCTTAGAGATGCAATGCAGGCACAATGTGTGTACCCGGATTGGCCAACAGCCTTCTATATGCAGTCGGTTGCCCTTGCTAAGCTCGATATGCAGAAAGACGCTGTCGACATGCTAAATGAAGCCGCTGCCCTTGAAGAAAAGAGGCAGAAAGGCGGGAGGAATTGATCGTGGATGAGAAATCGAGGATATTTATATTGATCTGAAAATTGTATGTTGTACACTATTATTTAATTGTATTATGGTGTGATCATTGAACTTTCTGGGTATCATATTAAAAAAAATTGGTGTAGAAAAAGGGGGTTTGGAAGAAAGGAATGGTGTTCAAAAATACTCGAAATCTTCTTTCGATTTCCTCGATCCTCAAGTTCATATTAAGTAAGTGTGCTAGGGAAAATTGACTCGAGATTCGATTTAGATACATCCGAACAACCAATGATTCGACTCGCCTTGTCTCGGATTGATTTATAATTCGGCCATAGTCTGCTAGCTCTCACATTGTTCAATTTGAAGATGCGACTTGAATTTAATCATACGAAATTACATTAAAGTTTATCCGTCTTAAAATTAGAAAACTTTTAACAATCATGATTAACCTAAAACTTGCCTAACTCGAACCTTAAATATTGATTGATGGTAATTTAAAGAAACCCGAACTCAAATTGACCTAAGCGAACCAGCACTAAACTTAACCCAAATTTTTAATCGAAACCGGATTTTCAATAATTCAAGCCTAAAAAATAATCATTGGGTGAACATTTAATCTCAATCATTGAACTAAGAAAATTTTGCAACAATTTCCAATGAAAATTTAGAATGACAAATTTACTTAGTACTGCTAATAATGGAGGATCATGCTGCCAATTCTCTGTAACAAGGCATGTGTGAGCAGAGAGAATCTTTTAAGTGTACAACAAATTGTAGGCATTCTAATCATTCAATTTTTGTGCTCAATTTTTAGGAGACATTATGTCATGGCCACTCATGTAATGAGCCTTGGTACAAAGTTTTACAACTGCCCTTTCACTTGTGCATCCCCCCTTTGGCCATCAACTTGGGTTTGTTGTAGGGAGAATTGCATTACATGACCGCATCTCGTGTTATCTCGATACTTCACTTTAAATACGTAGTGTCAATGTGACTCTGTTGGTAGTAACATCATTGATTAGGCCTCAACCATCAGTTTAGATTTTTGGTTGAAATGGTTTACAGGTATAAGAGTCTACATTGACCTTGAGATACCAAGTTTAAATCCTGAGAGCCTATTAGACGGACCTCAACCAACGTCTTGGTCTTTTGATTAAGAGACACTGTACTGTATTTTAGGACACAAATATGAAAATATACGAAAAATAGTTGTGTCGGACACTCTGACGTGCAATATCATTGCGAGCCTAAATAGCATGGACATCATGCCACACATACTAGCATTTGTTTTGGTTACGAGTTTACGACAAACATTACATTGAATCATATGGAGTACAATAGTAGTCATCGAGGGACAATACTAGCGAGCTAAATTTGAAATCCGTCAACTTTAAGATTGCCTTGTGTCAAGCATCGACACATTCCACAGTTAATATGTACCCTTGAGTTTTTGTTGTCCATCATTCACATGGAAATGTTTCATGTACATCAGTCATCAGCATTATAGCAAGGGAAAAGAGGTGATACTCTAATTTCAATCTATCAAATTATGTCGTGGTACGGTGCAGTACGATGCTATGTTCACAGTACGGACAGTCCGACAGGCAGGTATGGTACGGTGTCCCATATCGCCTTTGTTGGATCATGTCGGAGCAGTGTCGGACACAGGACACATGATAATCGTTTCGTTAAATTCCTGTCAGCTTACAGAGGAAGAAACAATTCAAAAACATTGCCTAAGAATGCGCTTGTAGATACATTATATTATTATGTAAATAATAAATTATGTTACCTCTAAGTCTCTAACTTAATGTTAGATACTTTCTGTCTAACCTTTGCTTTGACATATATATAAAGCAATACAGTTCGAAAGGAAGGGAAGTCATATCATACATCAATTACATATCAATCGTCTTGTTTTAACCGATCAATCAGTATTAAAAAAATGGCTTCATTCGACATTTACCACGCTCGTTCAATCAGTTTACCATCAAGGCCGCACCCAGTTGCTGAACAACTTGATGAACAATTGTCGAGATTGAGGTCATCTCAGTCTGCGTCTTCTTCTTCATCGATAAGCCATAGAGTAAACGACATTAGAGAATTGTACTCTTGTGTCGACCGATTACTCCAACTTCCTCTTAGCCAGCAAGAGCTGTCAGTCGACGAGGTTTTGGATGGGTCTGTCAGGCTTCTAGACAGTTGCAGTGCGTCCAGGGACGCACTGCAACTGTCTAGGGAACGTCTGCAAGACGTGCAGTCAGCTCTACGTAGAAGGGGCAGTGGCGAGCTGAGCATCCCAAGTGAGGTTGTTTCGTACCTGAACACGAGAAGGACAGTCAAGAAGGCTGTCAAGAAGACCATGAAAAGTCTCAAACCAGAGACCGAACTCAAAAAGGGTGATGCCTACGCCACGCTTAAAGATGTTCAAGCAGTGACAGCAGACACATTAACGTCTCTGCTATCTCACATTGCTGGCTCAAACAAAAGCGGATGGTCTGTTGTCGCAAAACTAATCAACAAAAGCACGAAAACTACGAAAACAACACCCAACAACGGATTTGATGATGTTGACGCTACACTGAACTTCCTCGTCTGTCAGAAGAAAACTGAGATTACATCATCAAAAATGGAGGATTTGAGACGACAAATGTCGATATTAGAATTAGAAATTCAAGATCTAGATGAACAACTAGAGAGTTTGTTCAGAAATCTTGTGAAAACTAGAGCAACTCTTCTTAACATCATTAGTTATTAGATCAAAAATTGTTTTGTACAGAAAAATCATACTGTATATTAGTTCTTATACACATTACACAGATTATTAATACAGAAACAAAAATTTCCCTATATTTTTTGTTCTACATGCTTTCAACTGGACAAATTCTCCCATGAGACCGTTGCATGCAGATAACGAGATAGATATTTATGTTTTCTTCTCCATACCTACGTTTGATTACCCTACGGCTTTGCTCCAAACGAGCTATTCACATATGACAAATCGATCATTACTACGATTATTGTGACCATTGAGTAGACAATTACCATTATAGGTACTAAAATATGGTCACAATTTATCTTAGTCACGGATATCTGTCATATGCATACAGCGATTTCATATAAGAATCTGTAATCAGTTCGACTAAATTATGCATGTGCTAAAGTTATGAGCCTTTCAACATTAAGAATAATTGAAGATTCCAAACATTATAAACAGTTCATATTTCAGCACTATTATTAGTCCTTCAAGTATTATGAACCTCACAAAATTTTGTACTTCGTACTACGCTAGTCGTCTTCTTTGTCCTTTATTTCTAGTACAAGAGGTCAAGTCTATTGTACGTTTACGCTCATTTGGCTGCCTTTCGCCGATAAATTTTGGCGGTCGTACGTCCCAAATTTTTATTTAAATCGTACTTCATTTGATTTAATCATTTGTTTATCTTTCTGTTATGAAAATGAGCGTGAAGTGATCGTTTTTATATAAGATTATAATCCTGTAGGAAAGATAATGCTTGCCTTTAATTGATGAATCAATTAGGTATGAATACATAATATGCAAGATACTTCGTTTTCCAATATAGAAAGGTAAATGATTGAATCAGAAGGATATATACGTTCTTGTTTTCATGTTCATGGTCAATTGGTCATGGTCCGTGATACAATGACTTATTATATGGTTCTGCAACCGATGTTAGAATGTCGTCTATAATCTAGGAAGTCGCGCTAGAGGTGTCATCTTCAAAATTCTGCAGATCAATAGTCTCCCGTGAAGACTGTATGGAGAAATAACGATATAATCGACGCTTTTCAAAAATGTTATAAGGTAATAATAGAGACATAAGAAGAGGATGAGTTTTACACAATGAAGAAGCATAATTAATCAAGGATCACTTTCTAATTCCATGTTTTAAACAAAAAAATAGCATAATTAGTCGCACGAGGGCGTTGATGAGAATCGAAATACTTGAGCTCTTACCACTTGAGCTAACCCTTGTTCTCACCCTTACTTAAATAGTTAATATACTAATCACAATTATTCAAGTGTAGTAATAACAAAATCTAATATAATTTTTTAATTAAAAAGTACTCTCTCCATTCAAGTCCAAACGCACCATTTCACTTTTTGGCACTATTCATTCAAGTGGAGAATTTTCGAAATTTTTCTCGATGTATACGAAAAAACATAGTCATGTGTGATCTTGTTTGATTCGTCTTTATTAATAGAATAAGAATATCAAGTTTTTATAATTTTTAATAATGCGAAACTACATATATTGCCGTTGCAAAAGTTGCGTTGTCAAACGTGATAAAGTAAACGGTGGGTTTGGACTTGAATGAAGGAAGTATCAAATAAAACCGTTATACAACGTGCAATAGCGATATAATAGTGCATTATATTTCACAAGCTTCGACAAATCGCTTAGCCCCGTTCATCTTCAGCGCAAGAACGCTCAATCAGTGAACTATGCTAACTCGTAAAGTAATTACTTCATACATTAAGCCACAAATTTCACTACGTTTCTCAAAATATGCATCGACCTATAAAAGTACCATGTCACAATAATTGAGAAATTAGTGTTGGGCTATAGAAGTTAAGTACATTCTCAAACCATGGGCTACATAATTGCAAAGAAAATGGGTCTTGGGCCCAATCCAAGCCCAACTTAGGCACTTTAAATCCTTCTAACTCTAAGCTTTCTTTTTCAAATGGCAATTTTATAGCGTTAGAAGGTCCCACATCGAGAGTGTTAGACATAATAATGTCTTCAAGTTTCACGTCGATTGCTTCCTTTTTCATAGTCATTGTATGGTCGACATTTGTCATGTATAACGATGGCGGTAACAGGTCTTCCAGTTGACCGAAATCGTCATTCATGGAAGAGTTAGTTTCATTTGATGATGAGACGGGCGATGTGGGACATGATACAATAATTTTTGAGTTCTCTAGTATTGCTTCTTCTTTGGCTGCCCTTTGTTCGAGTTCTTTCAATGATGTAGCCTTTCTATACACCTTGCACAATACTACGTCCTGCATCAAATGTGACAATTATCGTTATATGTAGTTATTCAATGCAAAAATATATGGATAGACGTAAACTACGTGATTGCACAGCTTGCATATGTGATGATATTCATGACCTGAGTTTATAACCTAAGACGAACACTAGTCATATATTGTAATGCATTATATATAATACCTTGTGTGAGGCACAATTGTCGGGGAGACGGTACTCATTCATGACCCAATCTGTTTTGGACCCTCTAGGTGCTCTACCTTTGTAGAACACCAAAGTCTTCCTTAAGCCGATAACCCGTTTAGGCTCCGACAGGCTAAAAATCTTTCGATCCGATCCAGTGGCCTTCCAAAACCCATGCTCCGTAGTTCGGTTTGGCTTCCCACCATAGCTTGTCTTACGGTCTCTTGGAACGAAGAAGTACCATTCCCGTTCTCCAATCATAGCTAAATCTGTTTAAAATAACACATGCATACATACATTAATAACTATCGTAACGTACATCAAATAACAAAAAATAATTTAAATATAACGTACGTGTAACAAACCTGGCAAGTCACATGGATTATGCTGATAAATATTGAGAAATCCAATTACATCAAGGTGCATTTTCTTATTGTAAACGACGTTCTTTAGGTAAAAGCTTACCAACTCCTCTTCAGTTGGCTTAAACCGAAACCCGGGTAATTCTAAACTCGTCCCATTTACATCCATATTTATATATACTCCGTATAATTTATATATATATAATTTTTAATTGTTATCCAATAAGTGAATTGTATTATATAAATGTACTCACACAAGTGCTAAAGATATTTAGAATGATCAAAGTATATATAATAACAAAATTTTGTAATTGTGCAATTAAGGATGAAAAGACTAGGAAAGAGTGGACTCAAAGAAGTGGATTGTATTCATTTGAAAATAAGGGCTCCACACGGAGACGACTGACCTTTGTGGTGGAATAAACGTTACTCGTACATAACATTAAATCATAAGTATATCACAAATATAATCAATCTCCGATATATCCGTCTCAAAGTTAAAATGAGTCAAATATTATTTTACTTATATATACTTCCTCCACCTCACTCAATTGTTAACATTTATAAAAAATTTATCTAATACTAGTATTTTACTCATATAAAGTTACCAAAAATAGAAACGTTAACAAATGACCCGTACACCCCAATATAGAAAGTGTTAACAATTCATTGGGACAGAGGAAGTACTAGACAAATTTTTAATTTTTTCTATATATTTTACTTTTATCTTATTCTAATTACTTGTCTAGTTTTAAGTTTAAGACAAATTATTCGTCTTAAATCATAATTTGTGTCACAAATGATGCCCACCATTTTTATGTTATGCTGTGTTTGTGTCTTGTGAGTGCTTGACTTACTTTTTGAATTAAGTACGTCTTCTTTGGGAAAAGTCGTGTGTTATCGTCGTGGAGGCAGGAGTGCACCATACAATCAGGTTCGGTTTTTTTAATTAATTTCAACTCATTTCAATTTAACTCCATTCAATTAAGTTTTAGCACGTCTTTTATAAAATCGTCGTCTCATACTATGTGACTTACTGCTTTTGAAAAAAAAAAAATTAAATTTAACTACTTCGTAACCACCTTCTTATGTGAGAGGTCTCACAATAACATTATTGTGAGATCGTCTGTCCAAAAATTTGTGATTAAGTTTTATTCAGTTTAATTCAGTCCATCATTTTATTCTTATTAATATTAATACTATTAATATTACTATTATTTATATAAATTATTATTCATAAATACTCCCTCCGTCCCCGTCAATACGTTACTATTACTTTTTACACAAACATTAGGAAATGCAAGTGGTTGTCTAATACAACAATAAAATATGATTATTCAATCCACTTACAAATCACTTTTTACACACAAAAACTTATCAAAAATGGAAATACTAACGTATTGACTGATTCACCCCAAAATGAAAATAGTAACGTATTCATCGGGACGGAGGGATTATATATTTATACATATATTATATAATGAATGATAATATTATGAGATGATTTTAATGAGTTCGGCTTTGGATAATAGGTTGGTCTTATATTATGAGACGATCTCATTAAATAATTTATATTTTTGTTAATTCAGATAAGTGTGGTTCAATTTAGATATTTTTAATACAATTTTATTCTTTGTATAGTTCAGTTCAGTTTACTTCAACTCTCATAAGTCCAAAGTAATAAGACCATATACGCACGAAAATATATTACAACTAGAAGAGAAAAAATAAATGTAATTATAATATACTTCATAGTATATCAATTTTATAGTATATCAATTTTATAGTGAATTTGTTTTCTATGGAGTATAGTATTTGTGATGTTAGAATTGGCTGATTTTGTTTTACCATTTTTCGACACATCAAGGTAATAATATATCATACGGATTAATATTTTCACTCATTGTTTTCTTTAAAATCTCGATAATAATTTTTTTTTATATTAGTCATTGAAATTGATTATGGAAATAATATGAGGACAATAAAAATGGGACGACGAAAGCGCAATCTAATAATGTAGCACAAAGAATTTCCTTTCAAAGCAATAAACACATTCAAGTTTAAATTCAACTTCAAAAGATTCTAGTGGTCAGAAAGTCTAGATAATAAAATGGTGGATTTTAACATCATGCGTCAAATTGTTTACTAAGTCTTCATTTGACGTTTTTTCCAAATCTTGTTTGTCTAGTGATAATGAGTATATGACTACTTACTGTATCAATTGGTACACCATACTCGGTTAATTGATTGAAAGTTTTGCTTCGATGACTTGAGATTCAATTGATTGCTTTGTTATTTCGGATTTTTCTAACGTGTGTTCAGTGGATACATGTTAAGAATTCATAATTATTAGGAAAATTTCTCTCAAGAATTGAAATATTAGCTTAGTTACATAGTTGTTTAATGAAAGAGATTTTATTAATATAACATATTTTGGATCATGAACGTGTGCACATTAGAAAA
This sequence comes from Gypsophila paniculata, assembly GCA_032274805.1. Lineage (NCBI taxonomy): Eukaryota > Viridiplantae > Streptophyta > Magnoliopsida > Caryophyllales > Caryophyllaceae > Gypsophila > Gypsophila paniculata. The sequence continues at coordinate 11,209 of JAUEKU010108466.1, forward strand.
ATCGATGTTATGTTAGTTGGCCATTATGGCAGGACTTAGTAAATAGTCACTTTATAGCTTGATTAAAAGTTGATAATTAAGGGATGACAATGGGTCGAGGTGTGGGTCCAGTCCATGAGACCTAGACGTAACTCGGATCCGATGGGTTTGGAATGTTCAGACCCATATCCAGACCCATCGGGTCAATCCAGATCCTATGCGGGTCTATCCTAATTTTTCTTTTCATGCATTAAGAGTTACCTAGAACTTACGTATAATGTTTTAAAATATATATAATCGTTTCGCTTTTGAAAAGCCACCTAAATGAGAGAAAGAGAGGAGAGCACTAGAGAGGGAGATAAGAACGAAATGACGACAATGAGTAATGTAGAAATGGCGTAATTGACGACTATGGAGAGCAAAACAACGGCAGAAGAAGGGATTATAAAATTAGTAACTTCTCTTTCATGTTTGGAGGCAGTATATATTTTTCACGTGTCTAATAATACGAGTATATATTTTATATTTGCTAGATTAGGGTCGGATTTGGGTCTTAATCAGGGCTGACTCGTTAATTTTGGAGGACTAGTTCGAAATTTCAAATTGAGGCGCTTAGTAATAGGAAAAAGGAAGATAAAATAAAAAAAAATAAAAAAATGTGCTCCATGAGAATTGAACCTTAGTGGAGAACATAAAAATTTAAGATACTACCCAATATGCTACTACAAAAATTCTAGATTTGATCTTGCTTAATTCGACTCACAGTTTGTAGACTCAATAGGCCCTCGTTTGGACCGGCCTTGGTCTTCACAATAAAATCCGAACCCATAATATAAAACTCCAGACCCCACCTAGATTTGTCGGGTCTAGTATATTAAGATCATATGGCTAGAGCCTAACAGATCTAAGTCGAGCCTTGGACCCATTGTCAATTTGTCATCCCTAAGTTGATAATTTGATATCATAACTTAATTATTGATTGTTGTTGCGTATACCTTTATTAAACACCAAGTTTTACATTCGTTTTGATAAATTATTTGAACATATTTGATATAATATACTCCGTATAATTTAATTTTATTCATCATTTCTTAAGTACCTCATGACTTGACCATTAGTCACAAGATTATAGGATTGTAATTTTTACCAAAAAAAAATGTCTCTTTGTAGTTTAATTAGATGTCATGACCTATGAAGTGTTGCACAATAGCAATAAAAATCGAGTGTCTCAAGGGCTGCCGCTAATAGCAAGGTAAGGAGGGCTTGATATACGCAGCCTACAAATATGTTAAGACAAAGAGACCGTCTCCAGATGACTTATGAAACCACATGATGTCTAATTATTGCATACGCATGTACGCAGTGTTAATGCATGCATAGGCTTAGGTCGCGCCCATCAAAAGAAACCCGATCTAGTATCCACATTGCAAAGCAGAGGATAGAACAAGTGACACACACAGGACACAACACTAGATACTCAGATCCGACAACAAACTAAACACGATCTCCTAAATCGCGCTAATTTCAGTTAACACTACAACTCGAGCAACAGAAGTTCGTACACATAAACACGCTAATCAAAGTTTAAACCCCTTGCAAGCCTTGCACTTTTCTATGGCAACATTGTCG
>JAUEKU010108577.1:0-12812 GCA_032274805.1 Gypsophila paniculata
ATAGAGCAATATCAATCGGGGCGGTGGGTTTCGCCGTGCGAAGCTGCTTGGAGGCTTTATGGATTTGACCTATTTGAGATGCAGCCGCCAGTTATGCCGCTGCCAGTCCATTTGCCAAATATGCAGAGCCTGCAGATGAGGCCCTACGAACAATTGGATGTCGTGGTTTCAAATACAAAGAGGACTAGAACCGCGCTGACTGATTTTTTTAGGGTTAATGCTGGTAATCCAGAAAAGAGGCTGTTGTATGGGGAATTCACAGACGAATACCGGTGGGACAAAGATCAGAAAAAATGGTTTAAAAGAAAGAACAAAGTTGTTGTAGTTGGTCGGCTAGCTTTTGTGGCGCCAAGTGAAGGAGAAAGATTTTATTTGCGGCTACTGCTTTTAAACGTCCGCGGTCCAAAATCGTTTGCAGATTTGTTAACAGTTGATGGCCAGAAATGTGCTACATTTCAAGAATCAGCACTAAAAAGGCGTTTGTTAGAGGCAGATGATGCGGTTGATCTGTGTATGAGGGAAGCCTGCGCCGTACAGATGCCAGCTGCTCTGCGGCGCTTGTTTGCAACAATTCTGACATTCTGCCAGCCTAGCAATCCTGAAAGGCTGTGGCATACATATTTTGAATCAATGTCTGAGGATTTCAAGCATGTTCATCCAAACCAGGCCAGACTAATTCTGCAAAAAACCATTCGAGGTGTTGAGCAGTATTTGGAGGCCATGGGAAAGACGCTGACAGACTTTGGCCTTCAACATTTGGTTGAAATTCAGGGTGAAGAAATAAGGCGAACGAGGGATATTGTGGATGCACTTGATGCACCGTTGCCTCAACAAAGTATTGAGTGTCGCACTTCTCTCAACCCCGGGCAACAAATGGCGTTTGACACCATCATTGGTCGTGTAAATGAAGGCACGCCTGGAGCTTTCTTTGTTGATGGTCCGGGGGGAACAGGAAAAACCTTTCTTTACAATGCCTTATACGCAGAGGTAAGGCTCATGGGTAAGATTGTACTACCAACTGCTACTTCTGGTATTGCTGCAGCGAATATACCTTCAGGGCGAACAGCACACTCAAGGTTTAAGATACCGCTGGACTTGGAAAAGTCGCTGGCCTGTGACGTACCAAAACAAGGAAGTTTGGCGGCTTTGATCCGAGAAACCAGCCTCATCATCTGGGACGAGGCATCAATGGCTAGAAGGGAAAACGTCGAGTCACTTGACGCATTACTAAGAGACGTCTGTGATAGCAACATAATGTTCGGTGGAAAGGTAATTGTTTTCGGAGGCGATTTCCGACAAATTTTGCCGGTGGTGCCGCGAAAATCAATTTCTGAAGTCATTGGAGCAAGCTTGGTGGCATCTGTGTTGTGGCCCAAACTGATCAAATTCAGCTTGACAGAAAACATAAGGGCTCGTGAAGATCCCTCTTTCTCGGAATTCTTATTGGCCCTCGGGAATGGTGAACTGCAGACAGAAGAACAGGGGGACGTAGAACTTATAGAAACCATTGTCAGACGAAATGCGCAGGCCGACATCAGTTTACTGGACACGCTTATAGGGGAGGCTTTCCCCGAAATGCTTCTGGGAAATTTCAACCCCAATATTTTCACAACAAGGGCAGTTCTGACGCCAATGAATGAAGATGTTGATGACCTCAACGCACAACTCATTGAAAAATTCCCTGGAAATCCTACCGTCTACAAGAGCTTCGACTCAATGCTAGACGATAACTGCAATATATATCCAGCCGAGTTTATAAATAAGCTTTGCCCCGGGGGCATGAGCCCACACGAGCTTAGATTGAAGGTAGACTGCCCCGTTATATTGCTGAGAAATATTTTGCCGTCGTTTGGCCTATGCAATGGAACACGATTGCTATGTCACAAATTCTTCCCGAATCTGATTGAATGCATCATAGCGACAGGGCAAAATAAGGGGGAACATGTGTTCATTCCAAGAATAACTTTAAGGCCACCATCATCAAACAGCTACCCTTTTCAGTTTCAGCGAAAACAGTTTCCCTTGAAACTGAGTTTTGCAATGACAATCAATAAATCGCAAGGCCAGACTCTGGAAAGAGTGGCCGTATATCTGCGGAGGCCTTGCTTTTCGCCGGGCCAACTGTACGTTGCTCTTTCAAGGGCTAGGCAAGCAAGGAAGGTCAGTGTTGTCTCCGTCAAAGCAGATAGAGCTTTGTCTGAGGACAAAGTCACTAATATAGTTTCCTTCGATGTGTTGCGCATGGCTGGCATAATAAGGCACACACAAATTTAGGCCCGCAGGTATGGTGGTTTTAGCTTTGACTTGGAATTGTAAGGTGTGGCTACTTCAATGGTGTTCTAAATTGTGTGTTGAACTTGCAGGCGCATGTGTGGCCAAATTCAGCCTGTTGAATATTAGGCGTTTAGCTGGGAATTTCTTATTGACGAAAACTTCTAAAGGTATTTTAATATACAAACCCCCCCGAGAAAATTAACGCCTGCCATTTGGAATAGTCTAGGCTGATTAAAGAGCCGAATTGCTGGGCTATATTAATTACCAATGCTTGCAGGGCTCATTGCCATCACTGCCTTCGAAGAGGGGGCTACTTAGTGCTGCGGTAGCCTGCAAGCTATTGTGCACTGCGAACATTTGATGGGACAGTCCCTCACAATGAATGCTGGCCCATCTAAATCCAGAGGTACGTTCCATGTCAGCGATATTTTGCAACTATTAGATGGAAGCGAGCTTAGCATAGACGGCTAAGAACAAAATTCCAAATGATTTAGCTAGAGGTGCTATGGAGTAGAACAATCACTGAGACATTGACAAATGGACTAGGAACCACATACTAGAAAGGCCTGAAGTTTGACGATCTTGGCGACCTACAGCAACCGCCTTTCAAATAAACACCACCCTAAAACCAGCAGAGGACCTTAGACATTTGAACTCAAAAGCAAATTAAGTTAAGGCTGTTCATAAATTCACTTCGTGTCGCTCGGCGTTTTTTTGGATGTACGTTCAGCCATTTTTTTTAAAAAAAAACCCGGTCACCCCAGTGTTTTAGCTGAGCCGAAAAGAAAGCGACGCCAGTAGCACTCACACAGGTCTGGAAGAAACTTACACATTATGAAAAAAGGGTATGGTTCATAGGTGCAATGGGCTCCCCCCATAAAATGGAAAAAGATTGTGTGGAGTTAAGGTTAGCTTAACTTGTGCAAGTTAATTCACTGATATTGTACAGCAAAACCCACGTGTGGGTGTGCTTAATGCACTGTTACAAATTTGGGTTGACAAGCCAAAAGTAGATAGTGTAGTCCACAAGTTGACATTCACACCATACCCAAAAGTACAAACCCCCTTTTCTGAGGCAGAGTTACACTGCACTTGCAGGTACCCCACGTGAAACAAGCCAAAAAAAAACTTTCAAATAGCATTGAATTCTCCCACAAAGACTTCTGCCAACAACCCCCAAAAAATCCCAACACCAACAAAACAGGAGCACTGAAAAACAAACATTCTTTCAAACAAATTTAATAGCTACAAGTGAAAGGTATGCCACTTATTTATTGTTTGAAAAGTTTTCAGTTATTGTTGGTTAAATTTATTGAAAGGTAGAATCTAAATTAGAAATTAGCCTAACTATTTATTGTTTGATATTGAAAATTTGGAAATAGCAAATAAATGTACAAGCCTGTCACCTATGAATTGTTTCAAAACATTCTTTCAAGATTAGCAAAATGCTTTTACACAACATGACTTCGTTCTCAAATATTTTGGGGTGGGAATAAACCGTGAACATGTTGCTCGACAATATAGCCAATAGTTCAGTCATGGCCTAGAGTTGGATAGAAGACAATGCTTAGAAACTAAGTGTTGAAACGACATTTTTTGATATATAGCTACTCTGTAGTGAGGGTCTCGAAAGCGACAGCCGAACACTCCTACAAACATGACCAAAAATGCTATAGATTAATTCACAAAGCCAGCTATTCTATGTGCATTAATACACTGAATTAGAAGGGAACTAAACTCTGAAACATAAATATCCTAACTTATGTTGACAGTTTCAGTTTGTAGGAAAATTCACTGTCAGAAAAATGAAGCCTGAGCGAGTGTATTTAGATGACCTTAATACAAGCACCAAGTCTTACAAGGTCAAGGTCAAAGTAATTGAAAAAGGAAGGGCTAAAGTCTCTCCACAGAAAGGCACTCGCTATCAAAGTTTGCTACTCCAAGACGACAAGGTATCTTGAAAACTCCACTATGTTCGTATAGTCCAGCGAAAGGTTTAGCTTAATAGCATTTGGGTTATCCAGAGTCTTACTTTTCTCCCAAAAAGAAAAAATAAAAAGGGTTAGAGTAATGTCATCTCCAGAAAGAGTACAGCGCGAAACGCTTGCAACACTAAGTCAAAATAGATGGAGTAATTTTCCCGAGTAAATATTTCTGCCTATTCTTTTTAAAAAACCGTACCAAAAACCCGTTCGTATGTAGCTGAATATCACTTTGTGCATAGGGGAATCGCATGCGTGGGGCGTTATTTGGCGACCAGGTTGATGGCTACAAGGATGCAATTGTGTACAACGGGGAGTACGAAATTGCAAATGCTCCAATCAAAAGATGCGATCCTCAATGGAAATCAAGCAGCACCAACCTGGACTTTCAAATGGGCTTCGGAAACAACACTGTTGTGCAGCCAATTTCATCAGAAACCAAACCTTCAATTCCTGACTATCAGACACTGAGTCAAATACCTAAAGCAGTCGACAGCACAGACAAATATGGTGACCATTTGAAAGCTGAAACGTGTGATGAACACATGCTAATTTAGAATGAAAATAAATCCTAATAAATTGAGCTCTATGTGCAGATGTACTTGGGATTGTGGTTTATGTGGAGCAGAAAGCACGCAGAATTGTCACTGCTCAAGGTAGAGAAGTGAGTGTGCGAGAACTGCTCATTATCGACCACAGGTGAGAATCTAAGGCCGCAATTGTATGAGCAAAATGAGGTTGGCACAATTTATGCTATTAATATACCTGCCTTCGTCTTTCTGCAGTGTAGAGCAGCCAATGATCGTATCAGCTTGGAATGAACTGGCAGAGGATGACTGCGCAAAACTGTTGAACTACTCTCACACAAAAGAGGTGGTCGGCTTCATAGCCCTCAGGTCTTCATCGTACAAAGGTATTACTTAATAACAAAAGATAGTGGCCTGGTTTTGTGTCTCTAAAACATTAACCTGGTCCTTTGCGTGGCAGGTTTCTCTTTGACAACCACCATGTCGACCACCTTCATTTTGAAGCCTGCGGGTGAGAGGGCAGAAAAATTGAAGGAATGGTAAGTCTCGCTTTAAACAAATAGTTGTTGCTAAATGCCTGGTGAAGAAGGAATGTGTACATGTGTGTTCTGACTTTCTGTTCACATTAAACCCAGGGTATTGAACAAGGGTGTCGCCATTGACAGCATGCAGAAAAGAGTGCTGGATGTGAGGAATACTGGCGATGCCAAAGTGATTACGACAATAATGGAATTGCATTTGAAACACGTAAATTTTGATCTGAAACCCACTTGCTAACGTTTAGAACAGTCGACCTAAGTTACACGCCATTCCCCAAAAAGGCAAGCAATAACTCTTTCGAGGAAATGTGGTGCACTAATATGTCTCATCCACAGGCACGAAACACCTTGCAGGAAGAGCGCCATTGGCTAGAAGTCACTGTACAAGGACTCAGTTTGAACAAGTTGAACGCATACCTAGGCTGCTCGAGTTGTGGAAAACGGACTGACATACCAGCGGGAACAAAGTATGACTGCAATAGTTGTCAACGGAAGGAGAGTGTGAGCTGCCCAAGGTACACAGAATTGCATTCAAGTTTTCGAATTGCCGGAAATTAGAGGGCCAATATTATTAGGAAATGGGCTCTTACGAATGTTCTTTAAAATTTACACCGCAGGATTACATTAGCCTGCGACGTGGAGGATGCCACTGGTGAACTGAGCATCACGGCATTTACAGTGGATGCAGAAAAACTGTTGGGGCAGACAGCCCCCGACTTATTTCGGATCAAGCATTCAGTAAGTACTTAAGTAAAATAGCGTTAAATGTCAGTTGCGCACACTAACATTTAGTGGAGAAGCTAACACGCATCTGACTACCATGTTCCAAAATCTAAGCTCCACTTTCTAAACCGTTTCAGGCCGACGAAGACGCATTTGATCGAATAAGTCAGAGGCTCAAAACCAGCCCTTTCCTAATTCAAGTTGGCCCTAAAGCCACACTTTCTAGGAACAACATCCTCCAATGGGTACTCAAGAAAGTGCAACTAACATCTGAGGACGTGTTCCAGCCCCCAAAAAATGATGAATACAGCAGCACAGACGTGCCGGTTCCGAACCAATTGGTTGAGGGAGCTGAGACAGGGTCAGGCGCCGACAGTGGAGCGTCCAAAGTAGAGGGAAGGCAGCCGCCGCTAGAACCTCAGCTGAAAATTGAGGAGCTGTGTTCCTCCAAGAATGAGGATGCCTGAGCTGGATCGAACCACCTTTTTGGATGAAGGGGTGTCCGCAGTCGCTGGATGTCGGTCATAAGACGTTCCCTTAAGTTGGCAGATTCAGAGTTCAATTAGTTGTTGTCAAATAAGTTTTTAAGAAAAGATAGAGTAATCCAATGGTAGGGTCTTTAGCTAGGAACACCATAACTTAGATAGTTGGGTGTTCTAAAAAAGACCTAAGCTATTTTTGGGGGCGCGTTCACACCAACGCCCCAAAAAAAACCAAAACGATGTTTGAACTGGCCTACCCATCTCGAAACAAAGAACGGTGTGTAAAAAATTTCACAAGCTAGCTATATTGCAAAATGAAAAGGCATATATTGTCGAACCGAGGACTCGGACTACAACTTCGCCTGGTCACAAACAACAATCAATTGATGAACTACAGCCCCCCACCAAAAAAAGACGTGAAGAAGTATGTAACTAATATACATTTTAGTTGGCGTACCGATAATCGCCCCCCCAAAACAAGATTAAACCCAAAAAAAATTACCAGTAAAACGCAATACAAAAAATGGACTAACAAATAGGTGTGTCAATACGCGTGACAAATATGGAAACTGTTTAGCGAGACCGCTAGACATATCTAGGTCCCCCCAAAAATTTTAGAATTATTTGAAGACGCAAGTTGGCAAATAGGTGTAAATTGTGATAGCAATGGGAAAAAAGATGAAAAAATGAAATCGTTCTCGAAAAATTTATGCATAAATAACCACATCTAGCCCACTAAAATTTATACATAAATAACCACAATCTATCCCGCTAAAATTTATGCATAGCTATCAGTAATATACTTATTTTGATAAGCTAATTTCGTGTGGTTCTTAAAAAAAAAATAAAATAAAATAAAATCACCGGAAAAACATAGCGACAACATTTAGCTCTTCTCACCCCCAAAAATAATTGATCGTTTTGTAAAATAAATTTACTGTTTAACGAATATTATTCAGTTACCATTTCCTTCCATATTCTTATATAAAAATGTCTTAATTATTAAGAAATAAATACAAATTAAGAAGACTATTATATTCATATTCGGTCCTTGAGTTATATGAAATATATATAAATATCTATAGATATATATATAAGGCAAATAAGTGGCTCTAATTTTAATAACTACGGAGTATATTATAAAATTAGCCATAATCTATGGATGTAATTTTAAAGACTATCATGTTTATACTATTTACAACTATAAAACCGTGCATGTGCACGGGAAAAACCCACAAAGTAAAAATAAATAGTCCATACACAGTTGATTTACGTCTACACCGAATATATTTTAAAAAACCCCCAATATTTTTTTTAGAAAAACACAAGCGCTTGATACACAATCGGGTACACTTACAACGCAAATAGTGTTTAAGATTCCAAAAAAAATTAATAGAAAATAAAATACTGAACAAAAGATTTGGCGCGAAAGTACAATGAACAACCAACAGAAAGGAAACTTTAAACTACCCAGTTTTAAAAACTGACGTGAATAGCTTACACAATCAAAACCATCATTGCTACGCCCTGCACAACACTCAAAGACGCCCTACTTCTTACATCACAAACAGTTAGCAGGTACTCCTCCAATCACTCTCTCTCTCTCTCACAACTCCCCAAGTAAGCAACCTCCCAAAAAAAACCAGAGAAACAACAATGGATAACCAACCGTGTGGCAAAATGGTCGACTACCTCAATGAATTCCGGAGCATATACGTCCGAAAAACAAAGTCGAGGATCCGACGTAAGTTACAGCACGTCCTGGACGACGGAGCTACCGCGCCTGAACAGAGCTCAGAGATGGGTTTTCGACGTTACCCACAGCAAATATTCGAGGAGACAATCATACGTCATATTTTCAACAAGACCGACAACAGAGGGCGCCGAAGCATGGCAGAGGGTTGCAAACAGTGGGCTAAATGGTTTCTGTTGGAGGGGCCGAAGGCAGAGCTGGAGTACGAGCAAAACCTGACGCGGGAAGAAGAAGGCGTCACAGTGTTTAAAAAAGAAGGTAGAAAAATAGTACAGTGCTACTGTAAGTGCAGGGAGGCCAAGACTCCCGAAGAGGCCGGTGCGATACATTTGCAAGAACGGCTGGCGCAGGGTGATATCATTGAAATATCATCGGATGAAGAGGACGCCGGCCCCTCGACCTAACACGCCACCCACACGAAGCACAGGTCTGATCTAACTAGGTTTGAACATATTTAGACGTAGCTTTGTGGAACTGTTTTGAAAGGCGCGTACATATGTACATTCAGGCGCCTATTTTGCCAAAACATATAGAAATGCTGTTAAATATGCTTGAATCTCTGTTGTCTTAAAAAAACTCTGTTTTAAAAACTCTTTGTTTGTGATTGAGACTGGAAATTCCGATGATGACAATTTGTGATGTCAAATAGCCTATGTTATGAACCCTAGAGGTTGTGCTAATTAGTGGATTCAAGGGTGTTTTCATTTTACTGTTTGTTTTTTCGTGTTGCAGTAGATTTATTGGGGAGAACTATGAGAATATGTGTATATAATTGTGTTAGAATTGTTGTAGTCTCGTGTTCTTGTGTACGCTGCTGCTACCTTGGTTAATTCGACTTGCTTATGAATGTGAGTATGTCACACATGACTAGGAGAGAATTGGAGATTGTCCGAAGTTAATGTTGCCTCGATTTTGCTGCTATTTTTTGTCGTCGTGCTGGTTCGGTTGTGCTCTGTAGTTGATTTGCTACCGACAATGTGTATGTGACTATGTGGTCGTGTTGGTGTTTTGGTTTAAAATTGTCGGATTGGTGTGTTCTTGTGTTTGCCATTGCTGCGTCCCTTACTCGAACCCAGCTATAAAGGCGAGACTGTCACACATGACTTACTGAGGATTTGAAAATGCTTGTAGAACAGTTTTAGTGTTTAGGTCCCAGTGTTATGGGTGCATAGTGTCTGATTTGTTGGGGACGATTTGTATCATGTATATGTTTGTGCTTGTGTTCTTGTCTATACTACTGCTGCCTAGGGTAGTACGAGGTTACTCCGAGTCGACTGTAAGTGTCTTAAATACATCGATATTGTGAGTTGGGGTGTGGAAAAACAGGTAGCTGAGTGTGGCTAAATAGAATGGTTTTATCGCAAGAATACCTTAAGCATTACACATCGTTAATTTCCCTTCTAATCACTATGGTGCGCTTTATCAACCTCAATATTTAACACACCACAGTCAACACTCACCAAACATCCCTTTTAGGTAAACCCTTTTCGACCCACGTAAAGGTTCAGCTTGACGAGGGTGGTCACATTGGAACACATGGAATGGGGAACGACTTACGAGAAGTGTCTTTTTTGACCTATGCTCATCTACCCTTCAATTTGCATCTTATTTCCGTTAACTTAATTGACCGCATAGAACATTTTGCGGACAATCTTCAAACAAACTGTCGTGTATGCCAACAATTATTTGGAGATGGTTCTTCACATTGGTACTTTTTAAGCCATTTTAGTGATTCTGTGGTTGCTGAAGTAGTAAATTCAGGCCTGGCCAAACTCGAATATGGTTGTTGACATTGCTATTTTAGATTGCGACAGTGCGCTGTGACAGGACCAAGACTAAGCCTACGATGGTATCGTTCCAACATAAATGATTTCAGACCACCTAAATTGCAGCTTTGCAAAACAAAACTGGCAAATCAAAACTCCATCCTGAAATGTGTATGCGTCTGTGTATGTGTGTCTGTGTGTGCCTCTGTGTGTGTGTGTGTGTCTGTGTCAGCTTAAGAAATAGCACAAATCCTGTGTGCCTGTGTGTTTTCTTCCGATTTCAGGACTGTTTGTGTGTGTGTGTCAGCTTAAGAAATGCATGTTGATGCTGTTGAGATGTTCGCCTCTGAGAATCATACGCATAAGGATCCTCATCCTTGTCTCGTGGAGAACGCTTACACCAAGCACAGTCACGTTGTGCCTGTGCTGTTTGGGAAGCGTAAATAGGTTGTGTTTAGAACTCAGCTGTAGAATAGTATGTATGATGACTTATCGCTTAGGACGTGTTTGAGACTCAATCCTTTTTCAAATATATAATTGGAATCGGCTTCCGAACGTCCTTTACCTCGGGGTAATCCAGAGACGCTCGAATGCCTTTCAAGTCCTGTGGCAATGCTGGCCTACAGCTGAGGTTCTGGAGTAAAAACTTGACCACAGGAAATCACTCGACATTGCCACAAAAAAGATGAATTCCGAGTGCCTAGAGCAAGACATGGACTCTGTGTATAGAAGACTGATGCTGCCTCCATCCCATGTACAAGACACTGATCACTTACAGCAGCCCAAGTCACAACAGGAAACTGACTCCCAACATCGATGCTATATATCCTCAAATTCCCATCCTCATCCAAATTCACAAACCTCATTCCCACAGTAGCATCAGCGTAGTCACTGCCATATGCTATAGCAACTGGTGCACTCAATTTACTGTCGGAAAACGACAGAATTCCGGTACTCCCAAGCACTCCCCTAGGATTACCACTCAGATTAGCATTGACAGATGAATTTAAGCCTAGACTGTGGCAAACTATACCGTCAGTCCACTGTAATGTCATGTCACCAGTATCGTTCAGAGAAAAGGAGCACAACCCAGATGATAAGTTCATCCCTGCAGTGATGTCGAATTCTCTATCGAGCTACCTTGAGAAGAAAAACGGAATATGAATATGTTATGTGTGTGCTTACCTTGCTACGACCCAAAAAGTCAATGCTCCTAAATTTTATATGAGTCCGGATTTTCTGGCGGCGGGTCGAGTAGTAAACCATAACATATACGCTATTATATTTACGCAGTCTACTTTGAGTGGTTTCTCAAATATGACTAAAACAATTTTGTAGCAACAAAACCGTTACAAGGACAAATTTTCAGCCCAAACAAAACACCCATCTTAGTATATGACTAGCCCACCAATTGAAGTAATAAGTCCACTAAAGTTTATACGTGGCCCTCTTAAATTTTCGTGTTGTAATAAAAAAAAAATTGACTAATTGAATGATAGAAATCCGTTAAAATTAATGGAAAAACGACATAGTGAATTACGTCGTCTTCGATAGTTCAATTTCAAGGTTGGATTTATTGGGCCTTACAATTAACCAAACCCAAAGGCCAACATGCATAGTGTACAAACATGAATAGGTAGGACAAAATAGAAAGACTAACCTACAACTAAACTACATTATAAAGACAGCCCACAATACGAAATTAGAATAGACTTAGCCTATCGTTGCACCCGGTCATAAAAGTAACTTTAAAAAAAACGCAACAAGAATGGGCCGAGCCATTACAAACATGGCCCAAATTAGAGATATAACATATATTATGAATGCCAAAGAAAACAAACATAGTTTGAATGGCGATCACTGAAATTAGAAAAACCGCATTGGGGGGTCGCGCGCGTCGCGCGCGGGCCAACAACTAGTATTAAGAAAAGACAAATTTTTATTTGAGATGGGGATATCTGTTTACGCTTAAAACAAGTAAAAATAGATGAGGTAAAAGTAAAATATTTAGGGATTAGTAAAATCGGATATGCGTGTTTAAAAAAGACCAGCTAGAAGAAGAGAAGATTTAGAATTAAGTAACTCAAGTTAATGAAGTCATTGAGAATTATTACACTGATGTCATAGCCTACGTGAGACTTTGAGAGTTGAGACGATGGTTGATAGTCTTTAATTTCTTGCATTCGTAAGTACGGAGTATTAAGTAAAATTAATGTTTGATTAATCGTAAGTACGGAGTATTAAGTATAATGAAACAAAATCAAACTTATAAAATTGTCTAATCAGGAAAATAAGATTATGAATCTAATGTAATATTTCAAATCCTTATTTTTTCGAGTTTTCTTATAAAGTTTTTGACCTTTTATAACAAAGCTCAAAAACTTTATACATATACCCAAAAAAACTTGATGAATGATGTATTACATCCGATTTATGATCTTATTATTGGTCTAATCACTATAACTGAGTATAGTGCTTAACTTTTCTCTCTCATCACCCACTAAATTTACACTTGTTGTCGCTCAAATTAAGGCTCATACGATGCAATATTATTCACTAGTACTCGCCCCCATTAACATCTATTGACAGTGAAAACGTAAGACAAACTGACAAAGTGATGTAAAAGAAATTTATCATATTATTACTCTCTATTTTTTATTCACACTTCAAATAAATAAAAGAGTGATGCTATGGACAGTCTCCTTTGTGCCTTCTCTTTTGAAGTCTCTCAAATTCCTCTCACATCGAATTATTATATTGTTATTT
>JAUEKU010108798.1:0-12807 GCA_032274805.1 Gypsophila paniculata
TGATTCCAAGGGGGTGGGTATGAGCCATACCCACCTCCCCCCTTGGATATGGGAACCCCATACCTCATGGGTTTGAGATATGTGTATGAAACTCTTATTTTTGCCAACTAAACACATGGTATGGGTTTGGAATGAGCCAAACCCATACCTTATTCCTACATTGCTTGAACCAAACACCCCCTTAAAGTTTTCTTTCTAATGTGTGTTGGATTCAGTTAATAATAAATTACAGAGTATAAGATTTCAATTTTATTTTCGTTCGCTTTCTTTCTAATACGATTATAAAAGTTTTGAATTCGGTTATTTTTCCAGATTTATTTTTCTTTTCCTTTCTTTATTATTTTACTGAGTAATTTTTATTAGGATAAGTTGATTAGTGATATATACACAAACTCCCTCCATTCATATAGGTATACTACATTTATTTTTTCACACTTGCAGAGACGCATATTGCAACCTTTATATCTAAAATATCTTAATATATAAAAATATAAAAATTGAATATTAATAATGTACTTTCAAAGACAAATTAAACAAAGATCCCGCATAACTATATTTATTCTTATATTTGCGAGGAATTTCACAAACTATCTACATAGATGAATAATGTGCAAATGATAAATGTGGTTATTTGAGATTAATGGAGGGAGTACAAAATTCCATGTTAGCCAACCCCAAATAATTTTGAGACCAAAATTTTGTTGTGGTGGTTGGTGGTGGTGTTGTGCATATGTTTTCATAAAGATCCTAAAATCGTATTTTTTTTTTGTAAATGATGAACTGAGCTTTTCGTTGCATTGATCAACTTATAAAATAATTAAGTGAAATCGAGTGGGAGATTACAAAGTGAATTTGAAAGTTCAAAGTTTTAATGAGTTCATTTGTCCTCACTCTTGGCCATTGGTTTTTATCCCAAATTTTGACCAAATAAATCATCTTACCATGCTTCAAATATTTTGACCATAGTCAAAACAAACCAGCATATAAGTTTTGATCAATTCCAAAGCATAAAACTTTCAAACACATACTCCCTCCGTCTCGGTCAAATGTTAACACTTTATTTTTTGCACAAAAAATAAGATAAGTGATAAAATGTCTAATTTGCCCCTTGTATTAAAGCATATTTTATTGTTAAAAGTAGAAGAGAGTGTATATGGTGGGGTCAAGTGAGTTGTAAAGTAGGAAAAAATAGGGATATAATAGTCTTTTATTCAAATAAAGTTACCAAATATAGAAAGTGTTAACAATTGACTTGTACACCCAGAAATGAAAAGTGTTAACAAATGATCAGGACTGAGGAAGTAACATTCAGTTTCAACCTTTATAGAGCCACCAAAAAGTACATATTCATTCATTGATCAACCTATCAAAAGTCAATCCCTTCTTACAAAATGGGTCAACATAAAAAAATTTTGGATGATTTTGTATCAAAGTCAAAACCACATAACCTTCTCCCATGTTTGACCATGCAATGCATCATATAAAAGTCCCAAGACTTTCCATATATGGAAAGAAACAGAGGATTACAGAGTACATAACAAAAACTAAGACAATTCTACTTACTAAAAATAGAAAATGATGAAATTACAATTATGCCCCTGATGACTCATCCCTTTTTGTTTTATGTTGACTTCCACGTGGCTGACTCTCAACCGTTGGATAAGTCAACGATGAGGATGCTAGCATTGAAGAAGTTGTAGTTGAAACACAGGAATTCAGAGGAAGATTTTGTTGTGTGGGAGAATTTAGTGAAGTCATCAACATTTGGTCTAATAATCCTAAATTACCTAAATCACCCTGATTGTCGTCGATTTGACTCGTGAATAATCTCGAGTAATTTACGTAATCCTTGTAATCATGTGACCCTTGGAATGAGTCCAATGGTGGATTTTGGACTAATGGGGATACGTTATGAGACGGTGTCAAAAGAGTTGTCGTAGAAATTGATGTTGGAAATTGAGTAGTGGTTGGAATTGTCCTAGGGACGTTGTGTAGGGAAACATTTTCGGGGAAGTTTAATTTGGCTTTGCTGCCCCTAAACCTTAGGGCAGCTTCGTCGTAGGCACGGGCAGCTGACTCGGCAGTATCAAATGTACCTAGCCAAACACGGGCAGCTTTGTACGGGTCTCTAATTTCAGCTGCCCATTTGCCCCATGGCCTTTGTCTAACTCCTCTATATTTTCTTCTGCTCGGTTGTGGTTGTGGTTCTGGTTGTTGTTGTCCTGCTGTTTGTGGTTCGGTTGCTTGGGAATATGTTGGTCCTATTGACGTTGTCGTTGTCGCTATCATTGTCGATATTCCATGGCTTGGGCCCTCTATTAAGTATAAGATTACAGGTGTTCAAGAGTTAGTATCGCCATTAGATAAATATTTCAGGTTATGTACAGGATTTAAGGAGTACAAATACATGATTATAGATAGTTATAATTAAATACATGATAGTGTTAAGTTAGCTTTCTGTTCAACGATTAATACATGTCAACTCGTGGAATGCAATAAGTCTGAAAAAATGCATGCAATTTGTCCCAATGAAACCGTCATATCAAATAGCGAAATAAAACATATTTCAAAATGAATGAAGTATTTTAGAATTGTTATTGTAATGCTCATCCTACATGCTATTGTACTGGTCGTATAACTAACAATTAAGGAATACATTATTCAAAAAAAAAACGACATGCTTAAATTGCAAGTTGAATTGCAACCATGATCTATAGTAAAACATTGTACGTATAGTCGTACAATTAATACTCCGTAATTCCGTATATACCATGCTACAACTAGTAATAAGATCCTTTTTCTTGCTCAATTCAACTTGTTGAATATCACATTGAAAGCTTAGTGATCTCAAGTTGCATAAAAGTTTGGCACAAAGGTTACACTAACCATTTTTTATAAAGGAATTAAAAGGTAATCACAAAAAAAATCGGTGAATTAAAACAAAGTACAAATCTACTAGCAAACTGAAAAGCATTCACATTAATTAATTAAATATTTAACATTCCGATCGAACTTTAAAACTTCTTTTACGTACATATATCACAATAATTAAAGTTTCGACACCTAATAAGACATAAAATAATGATCTATCAACGTATTATATCGTTTAATTTTTCAAATCATTTACATCAATATTTTTCATCTCTCCATATTATTATTATTATTATTATTATTATTATTATTATTATTATTATTATTATTATTATTATTATTATTATTATTATTATTTCAGCTTCAATTAATTAGCTTCAGCTCTAATATGTTCAGCTTCAGCTCTAATAAGTTCAGTTCAGCTTTAATAAGTTCAGCTCAACTCCAATAAGTTCAGTTTAGCTTTAATAAGTTTAGCTCAGCTCCAATAAGTCCAGTTCAGTTCAGCTCAGCCCCGATAAAGCCGAAAAGAACAGGGCCTAACACCTTCAATTCTAATGCACCTCTTAAGTTCATAACCTATTCTTCAAACAACAAGTCCTCCTTTTCTAAAAAAAAAAAAAAAAAAAAAATAAACAACAAGTCTCCCTTAATACGAATACTCTCGTTTTAGCATTAAAACGGGTCAAATATTATCCAACTTGTGCTTGTCTCTCCATATACGTTTTGTTTTTGTCTAGTTCATACTACTAGTTGACCAGTTTTAACCTTAAGACAGATATATCCGTCGTAAATAAGAATTTATGCTCTTCAAAACACGTAATTTCGTGATATCCACCGAGCCCGTCTTCAAACAAACTAACAACCAAAGACGATCTTCCAATTTGAGATTATAAGACGGTCTTTCCGGCCCAATAAAACAGTGACTCGCATCACTCCCACTATACTCAAAAACACATACCACGTCTGTTCTTCGGGAGTGTCGCAAACTCCCCTCATCTTTTCTTCATCAATGGCGTCTTTCAAGCTTTCTTCTTCATCACTCCTCTCAATTTTTCTCGTAATTTCCTTCGTTTTCTCCGCTGTTCTCTGCGACGTCGATCAATCTCAACTTATCGAAGAAATTCGATCCGTTGATGATGATTCGTCGTCGCTCAAGATTCAATTCGATCAACTCAAGTCGAAGATTCAAAATTTAGGTATTTTTCTCGATAAATTTGTGTTTTTTTTTTTCGTCTTTTTCGTGTTTAGTTTGCTAATTTGGCGTTGTTATACCTAGATTGGTGCTATAACGGTTGATTGATTGAGTATATCTTTAATTTGTGTTGATTTGTGTGTATCTAGGGTATTTGCCGATAAATTTAAGCTTCTTATCGTTTTTTCTTGTTTAACTTGCTAAAATTGGTGTTATTATACCTAAATTGATGTTAATTTGATTGAATGATTGAATATAATGTTGATTTTGCAGTTTTTCTCGATGATTTTGTGTTTTGTTTTTCGTTTTTTACATGTTTAGTTTGCTAAAATTGGTGTTATTATACCTGAGTTGGTGTTACTTTGATTGAAAGATTGAATATATTGTTGATTTTGCTGTTTTTCTCGATGATTTTGTGCTTCTCATCATTTTTTCTTGTTTAATTTGCTGAAATTGGTGTTATTATACCTAGATTGGTATTAGTTTAATTGAATGATTGAATATAGTGTTGATTTTGCTGTTTTTCTCGATAATTTTGTGCTTATTTTCGTCTTTTTCGTGTTTAATTTGCTGAAATTGGTGTTATCAGACCTAGATTGGTGTTAATATGATTAAATATCTGTTTAATTTGCATTAGTTTTGTGTGTATCTAGGTTTTTTTTTTTTTAGACTAAGTGTGTATCTAGGGTTTTTGTCAATAAATTTAAGCTTATTATCGTTTTTTCGTTTTTAATTTGCTTAAATTGATTTTGTTAGATCTAGATTGGTGTTGATATTGTTGAATGATTGAATATAATGTTGATTTTGTGTGTGCCTAGGGTTTTTGTCGATAATTTTATGCTTATTATTGGTTTTGTGTGTATAATTTGCTTAAATTGGTGTTATTAGACCTAAATTGGTATTAATATGGTTGAATGATTGAATAAATGTTTAATTTGTGTTGATTTTGTGTGTATCTAGGGTTTTTGTCTATAATTTTAGTCTTCTTTTCGGTTTTTTCGTGTTTAATTTTCTAAAATTGATGTTTTTATACCTAGTTTGTTGTTCATATGGTTGAATGATTGAAATAATATTATATATGGCTACAGTATTGATTAGTTGTCTTGATTTTGTGTGTGTTTAAGGTTCTCCTTGCTAATTTATGGTTGCTATCGTCGTCTCATGTATAATGTGTTAAAATTGATGTTATTGACCTAGATTGGAGTTGTTATATGATTGAATGATTGAAATAATATCAATACAGCTACAGTGTTGATTACTTTGTGCTGATTTTGTGCGTGTCAAAGGTGTTTCCTGCTGATTTTAAACTCATAATCATTTTTTTTTTTGCGTTTAATTTACCCAAATTGGTGTTGATATGGTTGAATGATTGGATTTATACAGCTACAGTGCTGATTACTTCGTGTTGATTTTGTGTGTCTAGGGTTTTTCTCGCTAGTTTTATGCTTATTGTTGTTTTTCCATGTTTAATGTGTCAAAATTGATGTTATTAGACTTAGATTGGTGTTCATATGGTTGGATGACTTTGTGTGGATTTTAAATGTTTAGGGATTTTCTCGCTAATTTTATGCTTGTTAATTTGTTATGGTTGTTTCATGTTTTACGTGGAGCTATTGATGTTAAGAGACCGGTATTAGTAGTGATATGTTGGATGACTGAAATAGAACGCCGAAGAGTTGATGACTTTGTTTTGTGTCGATTTCGTGTGACTAGGGCTTTTGCTGTGTTTGATATTGTGTGATTGCATGCCATCTGTATTAGTATTCTAAGCTTGAATTCAAACTTTTTATTTTTTATTTTTTTATTAATAACTTTTAAGCAACGAATATGTTGATGATGTAAGTGATGATTATTTTTGTATAGTATGGATTAATTATAATGGAATATGGGAATGTGATAGTTTGATTGGTTATGCAAAATATGTTTGATTTTAACTTGGGGACTTGAGGTTAGAAGTTAGTGGTGGAGAGTGTATTGTGTACTTAGTTTCTTCATTCACATGATGTATGATATCAATAATCACTTTTGGGTCTAGTATCGGAATGGTACAAGAGATGACAATGAGTGATGGTCTGATCTGGTGTAGGCGTGTAGCTTCACTTTTATTCAAATCCCACTTAACAAGCTGTAGCAAACCCATCTGTCAACCGCGAAGCTTATCACACGTGTCACTACTTACACAGATAAAACAAGTTGATTGGGTGATAGATGGATGATTACCTAACTATGTTTTCTGATTAAAAAATAACAATTATTATTCTCCTAAAACATCAAATGAACTAGTGAGACTTCACCAAATATTTGCTGAAAAAGAGTAGAAAAATCTGGGAGAATATCAGTTTATGTACAACACACATTTTTCTAAAAGAGGAAGGCATTGATAGGGGGTGGTGGGTTAGGTGAAGCTCTTGATGAGTTTGACCCGATTTCTGACCATCTTTTCACCAGTTTACTTTAGTTTTCATCAATTTATTTAAATCGTTCATCGGATGCTTAGTGTAGTCTGGTGAATTTAACGTATATGATTGTTACTAGTGTGTCGTGCCAGTATTGCCAAAATACACTTCTTAAAAATGGTTTGTCTTAGGTGTAAGAAATGACATGTCCTAACTCCTAATGGCCCTCCTTTTACATGCTGCAGAAACCCGCCTCGACGAGAGCAATCAGAATCTGAAAGCAAAGGATGAGAAAATTGCGCAGTTAGATGTGGTCATCAAGGAGAAATCTGATAAAGTGTCCTCATTGCAGAGCCAGATAGAATCTGCACAGGTTTGATTTGCTTTCCGTTCATATTCGTTTTTGTTTTTGATATTCTCATACATGTCTGCATGGAAAGGTTACTTTGTCTTTCGTACAAAACTTCAGTGGATTAGTTGTACAAGTCCTGTATATATGTGTGAAGTGGTTGGGTCAGACTAATGGATGCTTATTTTTTTGACTTATTCTTTCTGGTTGTGTGGCAGAAAAAAGGAACATCGGATGCTGAGGAGAGGGTTGGCAAAGCTCATGCTCGGGCAGCTGAATTGCAAAAGAGAGTACGTTTTGTCTACTTGTAGGTGATTAGTTATGAACTACTTGTTCAGCTTTGTGTCTTAGTACCTTTGGGTATTTTGATATCTGTAGGTTGAGGAATTGAAGAAGGAAATGGAGGAACAAAATAAAGAAAAGGAGGTTTTGGAAGTTCGAGCTAAAGAATCCCAACAAAAAATTGATGATTTGAGTTTGAAACTACAAAAGGTAAACTTGTGAATAGCATTCGCAATAGCATCTGCATAAACAATCGGTTACTGTTCCCACGGCTGCATGGTATGTGGGATTCGTTGATTGATTCTCGAACCGAATTCAGCCTTACTGGAACAGAGTTTGTACATAAATGAGTTTGTGAGCTTTTTGTATTTGAGTGTAGTAACAATCTACTATCATTTCTCAATCTTGACTGAATACTAAGTCATGCAATAATGAACGTGCCAATATTTTGCGCGCCTTCATGGTTCATTTGGTATGTTGTCATGAATTGAAAGACTGAGTGCATGAATTTAGTCGAAATGCTCCTTTGTGAATGTTCCGTGGTCTGTCTTATTTTTCTCGAGTACAGCCTAATAGCACCAATGAGAATAGTATCCACAAAGAACTAATCTTTTCAGCATAAGTGGAGTATTGCTACTACATTTATGTTGAAAACACATTGCCATATGCCTTTTTTTCACTTATGATCGTGGACCTGGTGAATCTTTGATGTTCATCATAATTTTATATTTGTCATGCTATCAGAGAGCATGTAGTCCTTAATAGAAGATAGAAACACACACAATGATTTATGCCCCTGCTTGGCATGAAAATCCTGTAATGAAAGATTGATTATTGGTTTCGTTGATTCTTAATGCATTATTTGATTATGGAGTTTTATGCGGATGTGTAATTTTTCTATATCTCCCTTCTTTCTACCCGCTAATGGGAGCATCTTGCCATCAAGAATTAGTGACATTGTTTTGTTTTCTTTTACGTTGATATTCAGCAACAATTGACTATCATATTGACTCCTATTCTTTTTGACTGTAAAGCGTTGTACTGCTGATATTAAACAATAATTTGATGACTATTTCCTCACTTTCATTTTCACATACGGAGTATGATTTGTTTGGAGCAAATTTCTATTGACTTGCTTTAGTTGCTTGATAATCATTAACAGTCCACTTGTATTTTGGGTTTTAGATATGTGTTGCAAAAGCATATCGTTTATGCTTACTATTTACCACATGTTGATCTATGTAGATGTGTCCAAATTCTCTTATTGACATATTTCTAAGTTTTTGTAGTCTGTTCTTGTTCAGCTTATTTGCTGTTTTAGTCTTACGCTATGGATTCAGACTTGCCACTATTTCTTAATGTTTTTTTGACTCCTCATTCATACAGCTCCAGAAGATTAATGATGAACAGAAGAGCAGAATTCATAAAACTGAGCGAGCTCTCAAAGTGGCAGAGGTAAATTTTATGTGTGCGTTTGTGTGGCTCTTGTACTGGTTATCTTTCTTAGTATGTTTCCACTTGATATTATATATTTATATTTATATGCTATTTAGGAAGAGATGATGAAAGCAAAGTTGGAGGCAACCTCGAGAAGTAGGGAGTTGACAGAGGTAAGACTGCTTCAACAACTTGAAGTCTGAAAATTTGAGTTGTCGCTCTAGTTTGTCAAACCTTCACTTTCTCATAAAGGTGGTGATGTTGTCTATTTTACTGTTGATCGTTTTATGGAAATGCTGTGAACTATAGCCATTAATTGGTCTTTGAATAAATGCTTAGAGTCAACCTTCAGTGTATTTGGGCCTCCCCCTACTAAGGGCATCCACAATAGATGAACCCCAAAAGGAGGTTTGTCCATGACATATCACCATTTTGCAAACCTCTCTAAACAACAAACCCATCCATAACAATAGACAACCTTCTTTTAGGTTCATGCTATAGGACCCACCACCCAAACAACCACCTTTTAATTATTATTTCATTTTGTCTTGTTTTGCCATGTCAATTTAGTAACTTGGTTACAAATATGTAACCATTTGCATGTTTTTGACACTCAACAATAGGGGGGTTTGTGGACAAACCTCAAAAAGGTAGGATGAACCCCTTTGACAACCCTCTATTGTGGATGCCCTAACCTCTATCGATCCTGCTTTTTCTTCCCTTAACCTGTTGACTTCTAAGGTCTTACAAGATTCGAAGTTTCTAAAACTTCTCCTCAAGCTAGATGGTTGTTTTTTTGCTGAAACTTATATAGAGCCATTTCTTCTGATATTGAGCGAATTCCTTCTTTCTAAAGCCGTGAGATTGAGGATCTTTTTATTAAAACACACTACAATGCTCTTAATTATTGCTCAGTATTTTTCGAACACCATCTATCAAATAAAGTAATGGGTGGTTAGCAATTTTTATTTGTTTTTTCCTTTCAAATTTTATCATCTTACGATTTGATCTACATTTAGAAACCTTTTAAGATCTCATTTTTTATTTTATTTTTTTTCATCATTGTGTTATGTCAGGTTGTCATTGTGAAATCTTTCCTTTTTTCCTTGTTCATGTTTTTATAGTGCCCCGTATGTTATATGATTGAAACCATTCTCAGTGACCTTATTTGCATTCTGTGGTTAGGTACATGGTGCATGGTTTCCCCCCTGGCTACTGGATCATATCCTCCGTTCATGGGTAAAATGACATTCATTGTACCCTTATGATACATTCATTGTTTCCTGGACTTTGGTTTTCTGATGCTTGAACTTTCCTTGCTGCAGTCGTTTGTAGAAGCTGAGTGGAATGAGCATGGAAAACCTGTCCTGGAGATATTGATTGAGAAGGTAGTAAGCAACACTCAGATTCTGGATTTCTGGTATGGGTAACGATTAGTCTCAAAACTCCATATAAATGTTGTTCATCTATCTTTTGTTTGCAACACCTTGTGCAGACGCAGGAGAAGAAGGGTCAAGCTGAAAAGTGGGCTGCACCTCATGTTGAAACAATTAAAACTGTAAGCATACATACCTGTTCATAGATTTTTTTTTTATTGTTCGACGATAACTTGTATTTGTTACATCTGCTTTTGGTAAGAACTAAGAAGCCAAGGAGAAGGGTATATGAGTGGCGGTATCGTTGCATGTTTCCTAAACTACCATCTTTTTAACTATCTGCAAGCAGGGTTTGGTAGCAGATGGGTTGGTTTACTAAGGTTGATATTGACAAGCTTACTGCCCAAAGGTCACCTAAAATAAGAAAATGCTAATAATTTGAATTTAAAGAATCCATGATGGGATTATGGTAACAGTCCAAAGAATAAGAGGGAAAAGAATGTATGCGACGCGAAACTAAATTGATAGAATTGATGTGGCTGCTTAATCTCAGTTTTAAAAAGTGCGAGGCACATTGAGGCGACAAAGGCCGAGGTGATTAAGCACAAGGGGCAGGGGCAGGGGAAGGGGCAAAGCTTAGACGAGTGCCTCATAGTTTTGAGGTGCACTGTTTTTGCTAGCAAGTTCATATATTTCAAATGCTACAATACTCCTTTATTTATAGATTATAATAAAGGGAATTAAAATGGAAGACAGAGATAATGAGGTAGAGAGACATATTAATTATTAAAGCATACGACAGTGAAAATTTAGAACTTTATAGGGCATAATAAAACTATAAGACAAGCAAAAGGCGTATCTAAGGCACCCAAAGGCATTTTTGCTTGCCCCTGACTAGCCTTGAGCTTAAGCGCTTCCGAGATGGCTTTTTCAAACTAAGTTGTTAATAGAATTAGTTTGTCTTATGAGCCAATATCAATGCATCTAATTTTTTATGTGCTTTGAAATTTTCTTTTGTTATTGTGTTCATCTAACATTTCGCTTGATTGTGCAGAAACTGGTCCCGGCTGTGAAGGAGCATTGGGTTATGGTGATAGAATATGTTGAACCTCATGTCCAATTGCTTACAGCTAAGACCGCCGAGGCATTTGAAGCATCTAAAACTGCAGTTAAACCGCACATCAATAAAGTGCATGAGTTGGCAGAGCCTTACTACCAGGTACTTTTAAGTCCCATTCAGCTATTCAAAATGAAGAAATGGATGGCATTCTTATGATAAGTTTCCTGTTTTTTTCTTTTTTTCTCCGCTGATGACAGGAAGTCAAGAGAGCTAGTAAGCCATATATCGATCAGGTTGCTACTGTGGCAAAGCCTCATGTTGAGAAAGCTAGAACTGCTTTAAAGCCATACACAAAGAAAGCATTGCATGTTTATGGCAAATTTCTCGAGTCAGCAACACTGTACCATAACCAGGTTCGTAGTCCGAGTCATTTGATTTACCGTCTCTAGCTGTTGGCCCTGTTGCAATTTATGTAGAACCATTCACTTTTAGTTCTTGAGGTGCTTTCAGAACTTGCCAGTTACAGCGATCACAAATGAAATATAAAATTATGAGCAAGTCTCTTGTGAGACCGTCCGTGAGACATACTCTTTATTAAAGAAAATCTAGTAAAAAGGCTAAGTAACTACCCATACATGTGAGAGGACTCACGATAAAATTATTGGGAGACCGTCTCACATGAGACTGTGTAAAGTTATTTTACCAAGCATTCACTGTGCATAAATGTGAAATTCTGTTAAGACCTCTCATTTATCTTCCCTTTTATCTTATAGAATGCTGATCACATGTGTTGAGGGATTGGTTTTCGGGTAAATTTAACAAGGGTTCCTGTCACTTGCAGGGAATCAATGATTACCTTTCTTCCCATTCCTCCCTTTCTAACAACATAACCCCAATTCTTTAGAGGCTCTCACCAATAACGAGGTGGAGGATAGGATACCCACTTTATTGCCCTTGTGTTGACAACAATGACAGTGTGCTTCTAAAAGATTCATAATTAGATGTGATGGTTACTTGACAATATTAAGAAGCGTAACCATGTTAGTGAGTCTTTTAATTTTGTTTCGTGACAATATGGAACCAAGAAATAGCAAGCCTTTGGATTGGTTGGTAATAAAAATCCTTTCGGCTCTGCTGGAATTATAAGTTATTGTTCCTCTTCTACGAGCTGCCCTATTTTACAATAAAGAGATGACATTATTCCTACTTCAATCCGCCTTAACTCTTTTACTTGACGAGAAGTTTGGAGTCGGCGGCTCTCCTAGGGTTCCCCATAATTGAAATAGTCTTTTTATTCCCAAAAAAAATCCATTTCTATTTTTCTCTTTAAGTAAGGTTCTCATGAATAAGTTGTGTCCGCAGGTCTTACTCTATTGGACGTACAATATGAGAAGATGTAGTTGTCTAATCTATCGGTTGGCTTGTGTCAAACAACTGTGAAAACATTAAATCCGTACATCTTGTGGCCTTATAATTTTTCAAGTGAAATGTCACAACAGATCAAAAGTGAATGCTTTTGTTTGCTCTTGCTATAGATTCCTTCTTGTCGTGGGGAATAAAAAAGGGCTACTCTTACATGATTATGTCATGTAATGTCTAGGTCCAAGCTGCAGTACACGAAAAGCTAAAGCAACACGAGGTTACTAAAGCACTAGCGACAAAGGAATTGGTCTGGTTTGTGGTAAGTTCCATGCTTCTTCATGTTATTTTCCCAGATTTTGGTTAATTTGTCAATTTAATATCCGAGACATTGCGCTTCCGTTGTTTCAGGCATCTGCCCTTTTGGCCCTTCCAGTCATACTTTTATCTAGAATTTGCTCTGCGATGTTCTGGTAAGTCAT
>JAUEKU010108909.1:0-12807 GCA_032274805.1 Gypsophila paniculata
ATATTTTAATTTTAATTTTAATAATAAAAAGAACTACAGTACTTGGTCTTTACCGACACGTTTTGATGCCTTGTTTCACTGTGTGGAAAGAGTGTGAAATCATGATGTTGCACATATTCTGTAGCATCCAATGCACACATGAGGCGTGAAGACGTTGGTGGACTTTGTACTCTTGTAGTCTTGTAGAAGTAGTTGTAATATGTGCCCCTTCTACGCATTTTGTTGTAATCAAATAAAAATGTCATAATCATCACCATCTTATTTGATTCATGCGTTCTCTCCTTGTCTTTGATTTTTCGACTGGACTTTGAAATATAAAAAAAAAATTAATAAGACACATAGGATAATGGATATAGAGAATAAATGTACGATCATTAGTCATAATCATTATAATTTAGTAAACATCTTTAAAAAAGTATAGGAAAAGTAGAATATTTACAAAATGGGAAGAAATACTAGATAACTGGGCGAATGTTAAGAGCTTTAATATAACGATTTAATTGAAAAGAACTTGTAAACATTTATTTTGACATATTGAACATACGTGGAATATTAGATATATCTCCATAAAATATACTGTATATATATACTCTTATCCAAGAAGAAATAAGACTAGAATTGTGATTTTAGTCATATTTATTTTGCGTTTAATATGTTCATTAGTAGTTGAACGAAGACGGCCAATATACTTGGTCACACCTAATTGTTGATAAGATTCTAGCAACACCATACAGATAATTAGTTATTCATGTTGACTGTATAGCAGTCTTAAAGTAATATACTACGGAGTACTAGCTCGTAACATTTATGTAAAAGAAATTTTAAAAACGGTAAAAGTATAATATTAGGAATATGGATGGACATATAATTATGTCCACCATAATAATAGTACTTAATAAGGTGGGAAAAAATGATAGTACATGTACTACCTCATATAGTTAGTTTTTCTGAGTTCTAATGCAAAGTTTCTGAGTATTTATGTGAAGTGCAACACAAACTCAGATTCCTTAAAAGAAAACTCAGATTCTTTATTAAAAAACTCAAAAACTTATACTCTGATGTAATACATCAGTTGTATAATCCACGCATTGCTAATATATGATTATTGTCTTCCTGCCACAATATGACAATTAACTCCCAATAACAAGATTATACATCGGATGTAATACATCATGTTTCAAGATTTTGAGTATTTGGTTAAAGTTTTTGAATATTTATATAAAGTTTTTGAGTTCTGTTTTCAAACACCCATAAAAACTCAAAAACTTAATAAGAAAACTCAAAAACTAAAGAATTTGAGGTATTACATCTGATACGTAATCCTATTTTTCATCCACAAAAAAGTCATCCTATAACACATCCTCTAATATATGAAGAGTTTGGTAAATCTTGAATGTGTCAAAATGTGCAAAAAGAACTCATTTGTAGTACAAAGAAATGACAAAAATTACCATGTACTCGTAGAGTCGTATCTATATGTCATTTGTCGTAGAGTGTATGGATGTTGGGTAATGGACATTGGACAGGATCAATTTAAAACTCCACTTTATTTTTGTAGTGGATCGTCTATCCCATTTTCATATACCTCTTATTATATTTTTCTCGAGTTATAATATTGTATACGGAGTATCAAAAAAATAAAATGTGTAAATTTCGTTAAATGATAGCGGATTAGGTGAAAAAAGAATAGTGAAACACGAATAAGATGAGACATAAAATATACGTATAATTCATCTGTAATAAGTGGATAGCAATTAAATTATAAAATCAAAGTCAGACATACAATTAAGTTTCGATTATTATTAACAACTACTCGTATTAGTTATTACTTTATACTTTCGATTATTATTAACAACTACTCGTATTAGTTATTACTTTATAGAGTATCTAATAATTTTCTCAACCTTCTTTGTAAACAACAAAATAATACTCGTAGTAATTGTCTTATACTCGTATGGGTTAATGATGAGTTGATGACAAGCTTATTATTTTAAAATTTGTATGGTTGATTGTTAATAATCCTCTTAAAATATGACTAGAAATTTGAATTCCGTATTATTTATTTATTTTTAAAGAAAATTATATGATTCACCGTGCCTTATAGGCTATAATAATAAATTAAATGGTTTACTTATAACCTTAACTCTATGCATAGTTGCGTGCTGTAATTTAGTTTCGTTTAAAATTCTAGCAAAATAACTTTTATACTCCATATAAACAAATCAATATTTTTAAAAAGTATACACTTTTAGAATCTAACATTCGTTTTAGACAGGAGGTCCGTATTATGAAGTGAAGAAGGGAAGGTGGGATGGAAAGAAATCGAAAGCATCTGAAGTTTTCTCGAATCTCCCTCGAGCAAACTCGACGATGGACGAGGTCATTAAACTTTTCAACTCTAAAGGACTAACAACGGACGACTTGGTTATTCTTTCGGGTGCACACTCAATAGGGTACACACATTGCAAGTACATAACAAATAGATTATATGATTACAAAGGTACTAAACGACCACAACCCAACATTGACCCTAGGTTATTAAAGGCCTTGACAATGTATTGTCCAAAATACGGTGGTAATGAAGATATTGTGGTGCCATTTGATGTCACAACTCCTTATAAATTCGATAATGTTTATTATTCAAATTTGGAGGGTAATTTGGGAATTTTGGAGACGGATCAAGCATTGTTTTTGGACACGAGAACGAAGGCACAAGTTCAAATGTTGGCTAATAATAAGGAAAAGTTTTTCCAATCTTTTGCAATTGCAATGGAGAAAATGGGATCGATTCATGTTAAAAGGGGAAAGAAACATGGTGAGAAAAGAACACATTGTAGTTTGCACATGTAATGATTATTTTATGAGAATGTTTGTATGTATGTTATTGTCTTCGTTTTTTAATTTACTGATTTTGAATTTTGAAAAGTGGAAGGAAAATAAAAATGCGAAGAGGGTACTTTTTTTTTTTTTCTTCTATTATTCAATTCATGTAACATTCTTTTTAGTCATAATTCCACCGAAAAGTTGTTGGGTGAAGAGTTATTTTCATTTAGAATTCGTTCCCAAGTAATGAAAGTTATTTTTCAACGTATAAAGTTGACAGAATTACTTATATAAGACGGTCTTACGATGACTTTGTCGTGAGATCGCTCACACAAGTAGTTAGTTATTTTGTTATTTTTAATTTTTTTCTTTTAATTATTTTAGAGGTTAAACAGTTAATCTTTCATTATTTTAGCATGAAAAGGTCTTACAAGAAACCAACTTAATTTCTTATATGAAACAATCTCATGATAAAATTTTCATGAAACTGCCAATAAAATAAATTTATTTCACACTTTAGTCTTTTCTTTCACTTCAAGTATTGTACAAAGTATATTTATATACTTTATAAATTAATATTTTCTTTCATCCATTTCAAAGGTTACAGTTATATTTTCACACTTTTTAAGACACATTTTGCAACTTGAATATCCTTAGATACAAATTATAAAAAATTATGAAAATTTGATATTCTTATTGTACTTATGTATACAAATCAAACAACATCCCAAATGATTATATTGTACAAAATACTCAAAATTCTCTACACACATGAATAATGTCAAAAAATCGACGTACCCTTTGAAATGGATGAGATAGAGTAATTTATATCTAATCTTATACGGAGTACTATATTCAAAAGGTAACAATAATTCTCTTAACGGACCATCTTATTTTCACAAGTACATAAGAAAATAGAATACAATTAGATAGAACAGAAAAAGTATTACGTTTTGTCAATAACATTGAAAATGCTTTACCAAACAACAATCCGTTGTAGTCTAGTTGGTTAGGATACTCGGCTCTCACCCGAGAGACCCGGGTTCAAGTCCCGGCAACGGAAAATTATTTTTCAATTCTTTTTTTTAATAATTATTTTTTCCCAAATTATTTTGGCGCGAAAATCAGCATAACTATTTCTAGGGCTTATCTTTTCAACTTTTTCCCCAAATCAATTGACAAATTTTCTCAATATTCCCCAAATTAATCAATTAATCAAGAAGAAAGAACAATAATAATCGCCGAAAATCGAAAATTAGTTGAAAAAATAATGGAGAAATCGACGAAAAAGAGAGTAAAAAGTAACAGAGGTGTTGAAGAAAACACCTTGGCTATTCTTGAATCTTTTTGTTCTTATGATCGTTCTCATGTTCACGATGATCGTAAGTTTTGATTTCTTTTATTAATTATTTTAGCTCGTTATTATTTGATTCATTTGTTTATAAGTATACGGTTCCGAATGATGATTCATGTTAGTCGACTCCAAATAATCTCGAGACTAAGGCTTTGTCGTCGTTGTCGTCTTTGTTGTTGTTTCTTTTGTGAACGATGTTTGTAATAATTATTTATGGACGGTTCCGTATGATGATTCGTGTTAGCCGACTCCAAATTATATTTGAACTCAGGCTTTGTTGTTGTTGTTGTTGTTGTTGTTTGAACGTGTTAGGATATTCCGAGATATGTTGAGATATCGTGAAGAATAACATGTTAATAGGTCCAGCATTTAATATTTTTGAACTCAGGCTTTGTTGTTGTTGTTTGAACGTGTTAGGATATTCTGAGATATGTCGAGATATCTACGGTATATTGAAATATATCGTGAAGAATAACATGTTAATAGTTCGAGCATTTAATATATGAATTCGATATCGATTTATGTGGTGATGTTTTTTAGGTTTGGCGTTTTTGGAGGCTGTTCGATCATCATCCGTCGTTTCGGAGAATGGTTCTCATCCTACTAAGTAAGGTTTTGTGTTGTATTCTTTTCGAATTACTTCCTTCGTTCATGTAGGTTAAGGATAGTTGTCGGTGTATGTGAGGACGATTTTGAAAAACGTAGATGAATGAAGGGAGTAGTTCGTATATGGAACTTTTAGTTTGGTGCTTCTTTTTTTTTGGTAAGTTAGTTGTTGTGGATTTTGAACAGGAAGATGATGGAGGCGATTTTCGGAATCATGAGGGAAGAGAGGTCTTTGGAATTGATAATGTTTAGCTATCGTCTACTTTGTGAGATTGAAAAGGTACATTCATACCTTAACTACTTCTGTGTCCCTCAATTTCTGTTGTATAAGTGGTTTGAGGGATTTTGGTCGAAATGAATGAAGGCTTGTGGTGTTTCATGATGTCAATCGTTATATGAATACTGTGAATAAATGTCGTTTTTCGAAATTATATCCATCCTTGGCCCTTATGACGTCAACTTAATTGTTTTATTTAGTGAAAGTATATTACTCCTTCCATCTCGATCACGTGTTTTCATTTTCCAATTTCTATGTATCTTAGTCATTTGTTTACCTTTCGATTTTAGTTTATGCTTTTAAAGTACATCGTGTCCTACTGGTCATCCAAAAACATTGCTCCGTAGGAAAGAATGACCCACTTTTCTTTTGGGCTTCGTTCTTTTTGACTTATTTGAGCTCAATTGAAATAAGAACATAACCGTATTGAGAAGAGTCGAAGTGCACTAAACTAAACTACCTTGAACTTTACTGTAATTAACTCCAAAAGAACAGGACCTTACTCCATTAATTGTTATGTCAAATGTTAAGTTAAATAAACGAGGGGAGAGAAGTTGTATTTAAGTATCTTTGTTATCTCAAAATCGAAGGGTTCTTAATTGCTGTGCCGGAAATACCATTTCTTTCACGTCGATTCATTAAATGAAGAGAGCTATAATTTATAATCTTTAGGTGGCAATCTTTTGATAGTTATTGCGTATTTATGTTCTACACGGTTGATCTTGGTAATGCAGCATTTTCCTCGGGTTTATTTATTGAATGGGGATGGTGAGCAGGGGTCTTGTTCTAAGCCTGCTGAGCTAGTTGTCATTGAAGAGGTAAATGAGACTATATTTCTGCTCTTGAATTATTCAAAATTGTCTATTATGTGTATCGTAAGTTTATATGTTGTTTTTCAGGCTTGGTCGCCATTTGCTGTTGTCTCAGATGGCGGTTCCAGTAACAAATATGCAACTGAAAAGGGGGTGAAGGAACCCGTCACTGCTACTGTGAGTTACATGCACATCTGAATTTTCTCTCATTTTAAAGGTCAACGTTTTTATGAATGAGTTAATGCTTGTGCTTGCGATAAGGAAATAAGGTTTTTGATTGTCAAAAGTTCCAGTTGTATGTATGCAGTATAAACTTCAATTAACTCACGAAGCTATTTTATCCTTAAATTCATTGTAAAATCGTTGCCGTCCTCATGTTTTGGTTTGCAGCTAGTCACCTGGAAATCAATTCATCCTGCTAAAGTGCTTATAATTCGTCTATTTATTTTTATTTTTTTTTTGTTGGCATTTCAGGATTTTTATCTTCTATTAGCAAATCTTACTGATGGGGTTGATGAAACAGAATCATCGGAGACTAAGGTATCTTTGTGTTACTCTTGGACAATGGTTCATTTAATTCCATCGACCAATTGTTGCAATTATTTATAGCAGTTAGTCGTTTCCTAAGATATTTGCTTGATTTTATGCTATTCATTTTGGTAACAAGAACCTCAAAATCTTGTTATCTGATATGTTGCAGTTAGAGCTCCTAGCAAAGATGATTTTGTTTCAATACCTGATCACCATCCTTGAGGCGGATTTCCTACCTCGTAACCAGGCATTTCTAGGTCTTTCCCTAGTGGTTCGAATGACTAGTTTTAAACATTCTTCGTATCTGTGTAACTGACTTTTTTTTTTATTTCTGCATCAGCAAACTCCGACTGGATTTCTCTTAGAGAATCATATATGAATAAGCTTCTGGTATATTCTGTAAACTTTACTCCTGTCCCACTTAAATATACATATTGTTTTGCAAAATATTTTGTTGTTTTTTTATGACCAATATTACATTGATAATGGTGATTTTGGTGATAGGGATCGAGAATGATAAACTACAAAGGACTTGTCAAAGACTGCTTTGCTGCTTTATGCATTCCTTTTACACAAATGGACCACGATTCTGAACCTCATGAAATCGATTCATCCAAATTGTTGGACAGCAGTGATTTAGCATTGTCCCTTTGTTTACCAGAAGTGGAGAAAAATACTTGTCAAGCTGTGCAGAAACTTCTAGTAATGGTATTTTGGCGATTCTGGTTATTTTTTAAGGAAGTGATGGAGTATTTTTTTTTTTTTTTCTATATATTACTCCGCATAATTTTTTATGCTTCTAGATGATGGATCTTGACTCATCGAGAAAGAAGGCAGAAGCACAAAGTCTCACTACCAGAGTAGACAGCCCAAGGTATTGCTTCTCGACTTAGAACTTGAGCACATTCTGGTAAATTTCTCTTTCAGGTCTTATGAGTTGGTTTGCAATCTTCTTTTGTTTTTGACAACGGTTTTTTCCATTCTTTTTCAATTTTCTCAGAACTCCTGTTATTGATTTAATAGTGGACGAGCTCTCTTATTACAAGGACGTGATATCTCAATTTCTTCAGGTACGCATTCTAGAAGCAAAGATTAGTACTCGTATCACTTTGTTTATCATGACATTGTTGTACGTTATCGGGAGTTTCAACATGCTATGCCAGTAGTCCAAATTTTTTATTTCGCCTTGAAAAAGTTGCAGATATATTTACGATTTGCTGTCAATGCGTAACTCTTTCTTGTGCCTCTACATTATTCTGTGATACTTCTGCAGGCTTTGGATGTCCCTGAAATGAAGCTGGAAATAATCGCACAATTCCTTCAGAAGTACACCGCCAAGGTGAGTTTTATTCAGAATGTGCACCATATTTTTGCACCATTGCTAATGATATGTCGAGATTCATCTTGGAAACTGTTTACCTTATAGTAGGAAGAGTGGAAAACTCTTTTGATTTTTGATTGTCTGCATGCTTCCCTAACCACCTTCCAAATTAGACTACCCCCGTTGGTTTGTGTTGTCATCACTTATCATTTCTTATTTTTTTATCACCTTCCAAATTAGACTACCCTCTGACGACCTGTTTGAATCAATTAATCAAATTTTTCAAAAACCGTTATTTTCTCGTCCGGGGATTGTTATGAGTTGTTTTAGATCACTATTTGCGGAGACCAGAGGCTCTTGTTATTTCTTAAGCATATCCTTTACTATTTCATTTTTATTTTTAAAGAAAGATTTTGGTTCTTCGAGCGCTCGCTTCCTAGAATACTACTATTTTCTTTTCGCACAAGAATTTGTAGACTTTCTCTCATCCTTATCTTTCTTTACCGCCCTCCTCTTATTGGCTTTTGCATTTTGCAGCCGTCTACTCGCATCAGGAAGTCTAACAGTCCCGATGATGCACTAGTTACTGGAATATTGAAGGTTTTTCTAAATAATACCAGTGCAAAAGCCACTGTTAAGAAACTCGGTGCAGAAGCAGTTCAAGTGCTATTAGCACATACTCTCCAGGTGATTCCTAGTGTTTTCTCAGCATCCTGATCAAGTAAATTCGTTAAACTACTCCTATATGGAAGTCGTTAAGTAGGGGACATGCACACAAGGTGTAGTTTTTCCGAGGAGTTTGATTTCAATTGAACAGCGTAATGATTCTACTATATATCAATGCTCTCTTTATTCAAGATAATTAGTAAATCTTTTTACTGGTTTACTGTACTGTAGGCCTGCATGTCAATTGCCAAGGACAAACTGTCAGAGATATATGATTTGAAGGATGATGCTAGAAGCACCGCGCTGAGTCAGATTTGTAAGAATGTAATATCCGCCTTTACGACTCTTAAGGAATCAGATGAGTAAGTTTCCGACAAGCGATGTCTTCATGTTTTATTTACAATCATGTTTGTGTTTAATGCCTTTGTTGCAATATCATGAAGCTAATTGTTTAAATTTTGATGGTTAAGAGCTATATAATTTGAACCCTTGTCTTTGCCATTGAAACATTACTTTTTTCGTTTTGCACTCATTGTATTTCATGTCTGGTTCTTTTTCGGGGAGATTGTTCTGTTAATTTGTTCTTGTAGATGGTTCTTACGATTGAAAAATATATGGAGTTAGATGGACTGTTAAGTAAAGTGGGAAATTAGAGGGATTAGTTTTCCTTCAAGTTCAGGAAATTCCTTCCTAGATCCTAGGTAAGATTTAATAGAAAAAAGGCTCCTCGTTCCCCATCACGATCCCGATCCCCATCCCCAACTTCCCCTCCCCCCCTCCCCTAATGCTGTATTCTAAACGTTGAGGTTTTCCGTTATAAGGCAAGTACTTCTATGACCAATTCTTTAAGCGTAGAATCCCACTTGACTAGCACAGATTGTGCTGTAAGTGGACTTGGAAAACACTGTCCGTCTTGCATTTCCGTCAACCAAGTCTTATCAAGTGAAGCTTGTTTTTACATGCAGGAACATGCAAATTTTGCCGTTTGGCAAGGAAGCTATATTCACAGCAGCGACTATTATCTCCACGAGTTCATAGTCCTTTCTGTACAGTGCTCACATTCGGTTGTACATTTCCTTCTAGAGCAGCAAGGCATTAAACATGTACCTTCCGGCATCAGGATGCCTCTTTTGTACTCTGAAAACTTCTAGATTAATCATCTGTTTTAAGTTGCGTCTATCAAAAGGCGATTGTAGTTGTCTCCAACAATATGCTTTCTATATTATGTTCAAATGCAATTTGTATCAAACTTGTAGCATACAATCAAGATTTTCGGAAAGGTTTCTGCAAGGAATGGAGATCTTCCACACTGATACAACTACAAGGAATATGCACTTATTCCTGTAGGGTGCATTCGCATTTTTCTTCGAGCTTCTCCATGTCCCTCAAAAAATCTTGCAAGTGGCAACAGATAACCACAACGATTAGCTCATTTCTCTTCGGCATCATTTTTACACCTACATGACATTACCAGCACATAAACATCACAATTTAGTCAAGAATCCATAGCCACCGAAAACAGATACGGGGTAGTAATGGTGCAAAACATGTAATAGCTGGGGAGGAAATAGTTACTTCGATGGCTGTGGTGACTCGAGTTGCATTGTCACAGGTCCATCATTAACCAAATTGACCTTCAAGTTATCAAGGCAAAAACACGGAATCAATAACGGGGTTTCCAGATTGAATAGTTTTCCAAGGTGAAAATGCAATAAAGATCACACATCTTTTCCCCCCAAAAAAAATCGTAGAAGCAAGTATATCAAACAAAATATCTTACCTTCATCTTTGCTCCGAATACGCCATCTGCAATAATGAGAAAGAGAGAGTAACCATTGATATCAAATTTCAAATAAGATTCTATTATGGATGAAATGTCGGCTTTCATATGAGTTCTCAACAACGTTGATATTGGTTTGATGTTTATGATTAGGCTTCTTTAGCTGCCAGTTACAAGGAACACTGACGCTAGTTTCTTTTCTATTTCTAATATCCGGAACTATAGATTTGTATGTAGTTTCTAAAAGACACCATCAACTGGTTTACACTAATTCAGATACTATACATACTCCGTAAGTATTTACCGGAAATAAAACGAAAGGTTACCGATAAGTCACTGGCTCAATTAGACAGATGCAGAGATAGAGGATGCAGCTAGCTTAACATATATCTTTTGAAACATGATGAAGGACGAACACACGCACAACAAGACCTGGCAAAATAGACATGTCACATGTCCAAAAAGTCTGACCCAAGACCCCGATATGACTGAAAACAAATCAGACTTGAGCTGGCCAAAACTTGACAGTCTAAGTGCAAAATACTAGGATCTGATTCTTCAGGCGTGGAAACACAAACAGAAAAAAGGAACTACCTTTGATCATATCGGACTTGTAGCTCTTGTGGAATTTATCCACCAAAGACTCGTAGAATGGTTTCGCTAATTGAGGTGGCATAGCAACATGAAAATCCGGTTTGTTTCCCTTCAAAACTCCGTAAAGGGTAAACTGACTCACTGCCAAATTGGAACAAAAAAACTTCAGTTTTCTTAAGTGAAAACAAAACCTTGAAAAGTTTCGGTCGAGCACTTCCAACTTACCTAATAACACCTCATAATTTCTCTGCATAACCTGCAACCACCATATTAAGCTCCATTCAAAATTATAATAAAGAGGCAAGCACGACTTAATCATTTATAGGTATCGAAATTACAAGAACGACCAAATGAAACAGAACGAAAATTTCCCAGATGGATGGTAAGTGACCTACATTTTGATCCCAAGCTTTATCTGTCTTTTCATTCGGGAACAATCTCATGTTCAGCACTTTTCTACAACTGCAGATTGAAAATACACAATTTCATAGTCATCTCGATCTCAAACCTAAGAACCAAATTCAGAATAAATAACCAATTGAGTCCGTATGATTAACCAAAAAACAACCTCGGGAAAGTTGGGATTACACCCTTATATTAATTAATAGTCACCTTGACAACATTTATTTCAAACCATCCTTATGTATCGCTTAGCTTAAGCGCGCCTTTGACACGCTTAAACTCAAGCCGCCTCAATGAGGTCTACCCAAAACGTCTCCCATGGTTTTAGGTGCACAATCAGAATAGAGAGGCATATTGCACTCACTCAAATCGATGGATAATCAAATACTATATAAATTGAAACTAAATCTCGATATAAATTGTAAAACTCAATGGATAATCAGATACTATATATCCACATTACAAATGCAAATACGAGCATCATGAACTTTTCTATTGGAGATATACTAACAATGGGAGCCTATACGTCTCAGAAGACATGTTATTTTGTGTTAGGATAACCATTTCTTATATATATGTGATTCATTTTAATGAAACAAAATGAAGGGCACAAACAATTTCACCAACGTCATTTCCGTCAAAAGACATGTAGTTTTATTGTTGTATTAGTGCAAACGACTCTAAAACATTTGATCCAGCATAGAGCACTCGGAATGGGGGCAAAATAATCATAAGGGCACGTCCCTAGAACATGCTTGAGGAAGTCGGTTACACCCACATAAACAAAAACACAAGAAAGACGAGACGCAATACATGTAATCAGAATCGGAATCAGAATCAGAATCGAGAATGCCAACAAGAACAAGGAGCCCAGGACCGATTTCAGAAACAATGCGGCCATCAACCTGTCAAAAATCCGCCATAATATCATATTCACATTGAAATATATTTATCATATCGAAACGAGAACCAATCAAACAAACAAATTATCAGGAAACTTATACTTGAACAGACGCAGAAGAAACGCGTTGAACAATGGCTCGCATGGCTCTGGTGACAAAGAATTGAGTTTTGGGTTGAGTATGTGAAATGGGTTTTAGAATTCTGCACAAAGGGTTTATCAGGAATGTTGTTTGGAGATATGGGTTACAATGTGACAATGTTTTTGCCATTTCTTTTTTTTTGGTTTTTGGGGGTCATACACTCATACCATAGTTTGATAGTTTCCATTCATTGGGCACTACTAGAGCCTGACAAACGGGTCATTTGGGTCGGTTTGGATCGGGTTAATTTGGATTGGATCGGATTGTTTCGGGTTTGATTGATAATTTGGGTTGGGTTGGGTCCGGTCGAATCGGTTGGATTAGAGATCATTTCGGGTCTCGGATCTGCTATTAATGGATCATTTCGAGTTTGGGTCAATTCGGATGCGATTGGGTCAAATTGTACGAATTTGGTCAACAAGAATTTGGGTTGGGTTGGTTTGGGTCGGGTCCAGTCGGGTCGGATTAGGCCATTTTGGAAATTTTTGGATTTTGAGGTCAACAAGAATTTTCAAATTGGGTTTTGTATCACCGGGTTGGCCTGTTCGATTGGTCGCCTCTAACTACAATACCAAAATTGTAAATGACATGAGTAGGG
>JAUEKU010109019.1:0-12806 GCA_032274805.1 Gypsophila paniculata
TGCGATATCCTATTTAAATTGAGTTGTGGAAATTTTACTCTTCTTATGTTCCTATTTATACAAATATATTGTGTGTTAGTTGTAATTTGTG
Source organism: Gypsophila paniculata (assembly GCA_032274805.1). Taxonomy (NCBI): domain Eukaryota; kingdom Viridiplantae; phylum Streptophyta; class Magnoliopsida; order Caryophyllales; family Caryophyllaceae; genus Gypsophila; species Gypsophila paniculata. Next base: position 92 of record JAUEKU010109019.1, read on the forward strand.
CAAACATTTAGAATAAGAATATAACCTCAATTTGGCATACCATTACAATTAGATTCATGTTCCAGTTTTTCATCAAGCATCAAAACTTCAGCAGTAGATCTCCGGTAATATCGTCTTACCAAATAAGATCTATATATAAGAGAATTAAAAAAACCCTTTAAAAATTAAAGGGAGTTGTAACTACTTTCATATGAGAGGTCTCAATTAATAGATTATATCACCTGTGGTAATATAACTTGTTATATGCTTTATTGAGTTTTTTTGCATAGTTTTTATATTTTCTTATGAAATTGTTGAGTTTTTAAATAAATTTTCTAAGTTTCAATGTTAACTCGAAAACTTATAAATTAGATCATAAATTTTTACAAACTCAAAAACTATACACATTTGCTTAATAAAACGGGTAGTGGTTGTATCATGCTCATATACAACCGGTGATATAATGGTTTCTTATTAAAACCTTAAAATAAAATTATCTTATATATGAGAATTCGTGAAACGTTACTAGCATTACAAATTGATTGATGCGAGATTAATATATTAACGGCTTTTCTAGCTCGTGTGCATGTTAATTAAGATAATTGATATGGAAAGTTTTCAATGCTTTTTTCTTTGGAAATTGTAAGATAGGTTAGTTTATTTAGTCATTTTATATGAGAAGCGCGCAAAAAAATTTCTATATCGATTATATTCCCACAATGTGATGAGAATACATTGATTTAAAGTGTAATCGAATATTTAGTTTGTAAAATGTAGCATAGAAACATAATGTTTTAATTTTCTAAATATTCCAATGTGTTTATGAGTTGACGACGACAACAACGATATAAGTTAGAAACGAATAAAATAATCGATATAAGTTAAAAATTATCGTGAATGTAAGGTATCTATTTTAACACTTCCGTACGAGTCGATTTCAAGAAAGTGGGATTTAACAATCTTACTAATTTAGCTACGAAGATCAATAATAAATGGATTCTAAAATTAATTTGAGCTATTTTAAAAAATAATAAGAGATGATTAAGTTTAGTTGTACTATATTCATCGAATATTCGAATTAATTAATGTATAATATTTAGCAAAATAAAGAATTTTTTTGGCATATAAGATTTTTTTAAAAAAATAAATACTCGTAGTATTTTAATTGGAAAATGAAAATATATATAAACAAATGTGTCCACGTAGAATTGTGGTTTTCCGGACCACGCATCGCCATATATATCTCGAATCTTTTGGGCATATTTTACGTACCAAGCAAATCAATCGAATTGGGGTACGATAGTAATAATATATCGGCTGTTTTGATGGTTGGTTTTTCTCTGTTTGTTTGTTATTCGATTTGTTTTGGTTCGGTTTATTTTATTGTTTTGCTTATGGTGTTGCGTGTCCACGATTTTCTTGCCTTGTGCCTAAATTACTTATCGAAAAATATATCGACTGTTAAATTTGTTTTAACATGTGAAATACATTGCTTTTTTTAATTTGTTGAATACTCTTATTCGTATGATGTTCAATAAATAATACGGAGTAATCCGTATGATGTTTAAGTTAAACACCGCGATTAAGTTTGATGAATATCGAACATGGTGTTTCATGTCCTTAGAAGTAATATTATTAAAGGAACTCTCCACATGTAAGGTCATATTCCACGTCGACCAAATACTAGAGAGTTGTGTGTTTTATATATTAAGGGATTACTCCACCCGACCATTGCCAATTGATTTTGGGTTGGAACCTCTTTCGATCTATGAAGTGCACACTCTCTCGTCTCTATTAAACGAAGTACCCTTTGAGATTCAATTCGACAAAACAAACAACTAACTACATGTAGAATTGAATTTGATTACGAAAATATACATTGGTTTTACTTTGATGCATATGATTTATACGTTCGATGAATATTTTTTTAGTTTGACGGATATGATTCTTGATGAATATGGTGTTAATTTCGATAAATATGATGCTTGAATAGTTAGAACGAATTCGATGTACTCAAAATAATATGATAAAAAATCAATAATTGTCAAAAATCGTCTTTCACTTTCAAAGTGAAAGAACGACAATAAATGAATTCATATTAAGTAGTTAGAATGATAAATGAAATAAACTATTAAATGAATTGTTAAAGACAAAGACCGTCTTTTTTGAGACCTAGTGTTAAACTAGTGCATCATTTAATACAAGAACAACTCATATTTATTTTAGCTATATAAGCTTAGCAAATTAAAGAGTACAATGTATATATAGTTTTATTTATTTTTGAGAGCAATAGTGTCGAACTGTCGATGGGTGGTTATCGACTTATCGACCTATCAACCCCTCAACCTAAACACGAGGTGGAGTGTGGATTGCTCCTCGACATTGTAGTGGCCGATGGTTACGCCATCTTCCAACGGCTTGCCACGGTATATCACACGTTGTTGATCCGGTGGGATGCCTTCATGGTCTTGAATCTTCGCCTTCAACTCGTCGACTTCTAGACATAGTGGCGACTCAGACCGCGGACCTAATAGTGTTTTCACTAGTATTTGCATCGTTATGCTTCTTTGTGCTATGCTATTTAATTTGAGCTCTTATAGTCCCTAATAAACAAATCCTGCAAAATGCATATTTGACTATTATTTTAGGCCAACTCCAATTTTTATTTTTTTTTATATTTAATTTTGATAATTATGTTCGATCAAGTGTTGATGGTATTTAATAAAAAAAATTTAGCTTATTCTCGTAATCTATGATATTTTTCGGATGTCAGGTTTTGCATACAAAAAAGTTTTAAAAATGTAAAGTAAGTTAAAGATTGTAAAACCAGTTTTTTTTTTTAATTTGAAGTCTCGATATTTTTCGAAAATAAAATCAAAAAATAAAAAAAAATGTTTTTAACGATTTTTAACTTACTTTACAATTTTTAAACTTTTTGGCTATGAAAAACTGATATCTGAAAAATATTATAGAATACAAAGATAAGTTAACTTTTTTTTATGAAATCTAACTTTTGATTGAACATAATTATCAAGATTAAATATAAAAAAAGTATTGGGGTTGGCCGAAAAAAAATAGTCATATATGCATTTGACATGAATTTTTATTTTTAATACTTTTTAAATTAAGTTAAAATACTATACGGAGCTAGTATTTGATTTATTTTCACAGTAAAAATAAAAATAAAAAATAAAAAAATTACTTAAATGACTTTTTGGTCATTTTTGTGAATTAAGTAGAAATGTTAGGTTATTTTTGTTAAAGTCAGAAGGTTGGGTTATTTTTAGAAGATTAGGCAAACGTTGGATTATTTTTGTTAAATTTGCCTTGAGATTTTGACCGTATATAATTAAAAATTTATAAATAATTTTAATATGATAATAAAATATTTATATTTTTCTTCAAAATATCTTTTATAAAATTATAATTTTAACAACAAAAATCACATATAAATCGAGAAAAATACGATCAAGTTGATGTATTATTGAAAACTACGCACGAAGAATATTGTGGTTTGTAGGGAGTATAATCTAATTCACATGACTAGATTCAAATTAACAATGGGTTTTTTGAATTTTGATTATCTGAGCAAAGCACGTGACAAGATTTCTATATTTTCTTTCAAAAAAAGAGATTCATTTTAATGATAGGGCACCACTAGGACTGTCGAATTTGGATATCACCCGATTAATATACTCATACGGAGTAAAAATAACAATTTGACCAATTTATCTAATGACGGCATCTCATTTTTCTAGTAATTCATGTTTGTGACAAAACTATTCTTATTGTTTAATCAATTAGTTATTTTCATGTAAATCCATAATTAAAGATTAATTATTCAATCTCCTAATTACTCTCCTTAGCCAATTATTGAAGTATATGGTGTGAATTTATTTTGAATAAGTAATTAACATGTTTATCATCCACTAATTAACTCCATTGTGCTCAAATTAGCTATAATCTTTTGCATGGTGGAGGATCAACCTAAAACCTATAAATAATCCATCCACTTTAATTTCTTATTAGTTAAAAAATAATAATAAAAATAAAAAGCAATAATTTGGTTTACTAAAAAAATTATCAAGAAAAAAAAAAGTAGAGTAAGAGAAGAGAAGGTTAATCTACGATGGCATCTTACATACTCCACGTTGTTACGTTTCTTATTGTATGTAACATATTATTCTCTTTCATCAACCATTTTCAATTTAATCGTGTAATTAAGAGTGTGATTTAATTGTTCAACTCGTCATTTAATCATGAGATTTTGAGATTAGTCGTTGACTTTTTTAAAGACCATCCATGAGTCCGTGACTAGGGTTATAGTCACGTACTGCTGTAAAGCCGTGGACATTGGACACCCTAGCTTGATAACAAAGGAAAATTCAATTTTGTAATAATATTGTCGGGTTAAAAGACACGTTTTATTTTTTGTTATTGATTTTATTATTATTAAGACGTAAGATCACGAACCAACGTGGAGTAGAGATACATTTAGTCTATTTTGATATTTTTTTGATATTTGATTTTTGATTTCTGATTTTTCAGATAGCGATTTCGATGAGCGAAGCCACGCTTCTCCCTTTGTTAGCTCTAGGGGCCGCGAAAAAAGGCATGATGAATGGAGGAGGTCAAGGAAATGGACAAGCGAAGGGAGGTTTCGGATTTAATGGAGGACTTAACGGTGGAGGTTCGGGTGGAGCTAATGGCATGGGACAATTTGGAGGCTCAGGGCTCGGAAAGTTTGGTGGTTCAGGGCTCGGACAATTTGGTGGTTCAGGAATGGGAAAATTTGGAGGGTCAGGAGGAGCTAGTGGCTCAGGACAAGCATCAGGGCTCGGACAATTTGGTGGTTCAGGAATGGGAAAATTCGGAGGGTCAGGAGGAGCTAGTGGTTCAGGACAAGCATCAGGGATCGGACAATTTGGTGGTTCAGGATTGGGAAAAGTCGGAGGGTCGGGAGGAGCTAGTGGCTCAGGACAAGCATCAGGAGACGCGTCTGGAAAATTCGGAATGTCTAAAGGCTTTGGTGGTTCAGCTTCAGGAGGAGCTAGTGGCTCAGGTCAAGTATCAACACAAAGTGCATTTATTATATTTTACTTCGTGTTTATTTATAAATTTATTTATTTTTTGTATTTTGATTATAATTAGGTGGATTTTCGGGAGGAGCTAGTGGCTCGGGACAAGCATCAGCAGATGCATCGGCCCAAGCTAAAGGTTCAGGTTTGGGTGGAGTTAGTGGCGGTACTGGCGGAGGAGATCCCTTTAAACAATGGGGTGCAAGCGGCGGAGGTCAAGGATTAGGACAAGGTCTAGGACAATTTAAAGGAGGATTTTCCGGTGGATTTTCTGGTCAAGCATCAAAATCGGGTCAATTTTCGGGCCAAGGATCAAAATCTGGTCAATTCTCAGGCCAAGCTAATGGAGGGTCAGACAGAAGGAGATCAAGAAAAATTCTGACGGTAACAGATCAATTAGTATTTTAAGTATCCGACGACGTATCTAAATGGAGTAGACTTACTATAAGAACTAGTAGTTATCTGTCCGCGTGTCATACATGACGAGACGTAAATTTTACAACCTAAATAATGTAGTATCAATGTGATCTGTAATTTGATTGAATAATTTCTGGTGGATAACGCCCGTGAGGCTTATAGTCGGAGTATCAAACATTGGAAAGATTTTTTTTTATAGAAATTTAGTTAATATAGAAAGCTATTCCCTTAATTTAATTTATTTTTCATTATTATTATTATTATTATTATTATTATTATTATTATTGCTCAATAAGCTCCAAATCACATTTCTCAAATTTTAGAAGTAATATTCCAAATGCCAAATTTATAAAGATGGATAACGATTCATATTGCAAATATGAAGTATATATTTCTGTCTAAATTTGAGCATTATGGAGTATTTAGCCGTTATAATAACGTGTTTTTATTGCTTTGCGCGGTCGCAAAAGGTTAAAATTGGACACATATTCAAGTTTGCGATTACCCAAATTTTATAGTTTGTGACAAATGAAGTCTGGTCGTAATAAATCGGGTTGTAAATTAATCGGAAATTGTGATGTCTACCACCATATCGCATGGATAAAATTTGCATATGCGATTGTATTGGTGGCACGAATATTCCACATATAGCGTGGTTGTAATTTTTTTTTTTTTTTTTGGAATGTGAATTTACGATTTATCGGTCGTACCATATCGAGTGTTTAATGTTTAAGTAGCTCATCAACATGAAATACAATAGACTCGAAAGTTTCATAAAATCAACTAGAAGATCAGTACCTAAGAATGGAGTACGTCCAACAAATCCTTCAATTGTTGTAACCGTGAAATTGTAAAGCAGTGTATTTCCTTAATTGGAATATTGTTGATGGATTTTAGATTAAAAGATTAAAGGTTACGTTTCAATTGCCAATGAACTATAGAACGAAATCTTCTTTAAATTTTTGCAGTGTGGGTAGGGGTGAGGGTGAGGGTGAGGGTGAGGGTGAGGGTGGGGGATGTACGTTGTAGGTGGGGCAGGGTGGGGGGTGCGGGGTAGGGTTTGGGTGGGGGAGATGATTGTTGCAGGTATTATTTTTTATTTCTTTTTTATGTATATGTTTGATCTTTTCCCAATTTTATTACTTCCTCTGTCCCAGTCAATTGTTAACGTCTCAGTTTTGGTAAAAAAACAAATGCAAGAAATGAAAGAGTATAAAAACAAATATAGAGTAACTTAATACGCGAAATTCGTTATGACATGCTCATTTACATGTACATTATATGCAATTTGTATAATCCACCAAAATATAAGGGTTAATTGTGTCATGTGGGAACCATCAAATATCAAACGTTAACAATTCACTGGGACGGAGGGAGTACATTTGATAATTTTGTCATCTTATTTTTTATTTTTTTAGTAAAATTGTAATTTTTAAGAAACATTTTATATTTTGCAAAATTTCATAATTATTATAAAATTTTCATGATTTATACGTCTGGAAGTAAGAGCAATCGGTGAACGAGTATGGTGGTGACGGCGGCGGCCGGCCACGGTGGGTGGTGGTCGATTTTGCTTTGATACTCTAAAAAAATAATTCATGCAGCGCGAAAATATGAGAGAAAATGAACTATGTCGAGTAATTTTACTCTTTACAGAAAATATTTTGAGAAGAAAATAATATGTCTAAGAAGATGAAAGGGAAATAAGGACAATTTTGAGAAAAATTTGTCTGTACCGAGTAAATTTTGTCTGTACCGAGTAAATTTTGTCTCTAAAAACTCAAATATTATTATCCAAGCAATAAAATTGGCTTAAAATGGTGTATTTTTTTCACTATAAATTTATAATTCTAAAATTATAATCTTTCTTGTAATCAATTAATACATTGTTGTCAAAAGCTTTCTTGATTTCCCATGCTTGAATGTATGTCGTCTTTTACCGCTAATTTTTCCGGAAAATTTAAATTTAGCCGATCCCTTCCCCGAGGCCTTAAATTGTCCGGAAAATTGAAATTTTCCTGAAGTTTTTCTGGCATCGCTAGTTTTTCCTCCTCTAAATATATGTCGCCCTTTGCCACTACCTTTCACGGAAAATTTGAATTTCCCTGATATTTTTCCTTTTCCTGATTTCTTAAATCTTCCGGAATATTTCAAACTTCCAGACGCATCTCTCGATCCTTTAACTCCATGAAATAATCCAAAATGTTTCGATAATGCATCTCTAGACGCTTTTATCTTGTCGTCACCACCCTGAGCACCCTCACGAAATTTGAAATTTGTCGACGTATCTCCTAATTCTTTACCTGTGTCGTCGTTTACTCCTTTCGAAGTATCTTCATTGGAATTGTCTTGTTTTCCTTGTGCATCTTTAGATGATTCTTCGCCCCCGTTAGTTTCACTTGAAATTTCACCACTAGATTTTTCGGAATGTCCAATTTTTCCTGATGCATTTTCAGTCGCTTGTCCTGAACCAACTTGTCCCGATGAACTAGTTTTTTCAGACGATTTAGAATCAATTGATGAATCTTTAGTTGTTTTTCCGGCGGCATTAGATTTCCCCGTATCTTTAATTTCTCCTTCGCTATTATCCCCAATTCCATTCGACTCATTTAATTGCCCGGATGTTTGTCCAGAACCATTAGTTTTCCCTGAAAATCCAAATTTACCCGATACATCACTTGACGTGCCGCCTGTAGCTTTAATTTGTCCATCGCCATTAGACCTATCAGCAGACGCCTTTTCTTCGTCACCATTTCCTTTCTTCGATGCTCCACCTAATTTAGACGTTTCTCCAGAATCATCATTTTTCCCCGAAAAATTGAACTTACCCAATGCGTCTCCTGTAACACCATCTTCTTTTGTGTCTTTAACTTGTCCCGCGACATTCCCACCTTCGGATTTTTCAAATACATTATCTTGAGATGTTTTTCCTGATGCACCGGCTTCTTCTGATGCACCAATTTGTCCAGCGTTTCCATACGAATCATAAGATGTTCTCCCAACATCGTCTTTATCTCCCAAAACTACTTTACGTCCATTGTTAGTAGCTCCTTCTGATACTCCAATTTGTCCTAATCCTTTCACTTCGCTACTGACTCCTTTCAAACCATCAACTTGTCCAGTACCTTTAGCAGTTTCGGAATATCCAAACTTTCCCGACCCATTCCCTGAGCCACTGGCTTCTTCGGATGCTCCAGCTTGCCCCGATGCGTGAGTGGACGCACTGGCTCCCGCAGAAAATCCGAAATGGCCTGATGCATGTCCTTCTGCGCGAGCTCTTACGGAGGCCTCACCGTTTTTATTAAACTCAACTTTACTGCCACGTCCTAATTTTTTGTTAATTCACAATATATGAAATTAGATTATTAATGTAAAATTTGTTTCATATATCCATCGTCTTAAAAATAAAACGGGTTGATTGAGTATTATTTTCTACACCTTTTTCTTGTTGTTCACTTTCGTGTTGAAACATAGGATGAAAAAAGGTTGCTTCACTTGACCAAATCGTAACCTAAACAAATTCAAAGTTAATTATTGTAGTGAATAATTAAACCAAGCATAGATATAAATCATAGGTAGATAAAAGATATTCATCATTCATAGTTTATTTATCTTTTTATTTTAAAAAAGTGAAGATAAATTGATTTATTTTTTTGCACAAAGATAAGCTTTAACTTTGGCTAGTGATATGCTGATCAAATATATTTATTGTTAAAATTAAAGGCGATTGGAAATATAAACAAATAATTGAAATAGTAATGGTTAGTCTACATTTTCTTAAAGAGGTAAATAGAACTAGTACTTACAAAGAAAATTGCAACAATTTTGTAGATATAAGATGCCATTAAAATCTATTTTTATTTTATTTTAATCCTAATTTTTCTAAGTAGAACTAAGGATAATTAAGCATTTACTTAAATTTGATTTTTGACAATATGTAAAATTAAAACAAAAAGTATATTATATATAATTGTTACACTAGAAAGAATACATTGATTATCCACCATTAGCTTAATTTAGGAAAGTTTGTTAATTATGCATGGACAAGATTTGCCTGAAATTTAGGGTTTATAAGCTCGAGAAAATTAAGTTAGTGTGTGATACTTCCCTGCAAAACTCTTTAATTAAAAAATTATCTCATGCCATACATTTTTAAGTAGTTGATTAAATTAAAGAAATTAATTAATAAGTGGAAGCACAATTTAAGGGTAATCATTCTTTAATTATGGAATGATGAAAATGATAATTGTGATGTAATTAAGTGTGTGTATAGACTTTAGTCAGCGATATAAAAGAGGGTATGCAAAAGTATTATATTGTAATATTTAATGATCTTTATCTTGATCGGTTGTTTATGTTTGATTTTTACAACATTTTTCTTATTATGTCAATTTTGATATTCTTTGTAATTATTGTATGACATTTAATTAATTAGTTTATTTTCAATAATCTCAAGAATAAGTGTGTATACTAAGGATCATTTCTTAAAAATTAAAAGTTACCCCATATTATATTATTAATTCTTGCAAATTTTTAATTTCTGCTTTTGCATGCATATTGCCGGTGATCTCTGTAGAGAAAGTGATCTCATGAATTCATGAAAATTTTTTCGTGACACTATATTAAAAGAGTAGGGGATTTTGTAATATAGAGGTATGTCAGACAAAACCCACTTATTATGTAAACACAAAAATGTTAGTCTAATTTTTATCACTATATGACACTTATTTTATTGATATCATAGTCAATTAACGCATACTACAGAGTACAATTTTTTATTTCAGTGTAAAATAACGATAAAAAAATACATTCATTTTATAGAACTAGCCAAGATATTATAATTAGTAGCCATTTTATTCGTATAAATGCAAATTAAATCGAGTTAATCTATAGTTTTGCCTTTACATGGCTAAATGTATTAAGATTATTGTTTGATGGATTATTCTTGTAATACTTTGCCATCGTCAAACTTGGATCCTTCGTAGCTTCATTTCTGCTTGCTTCACCCATAACGTCATTTCTCAACGATCTACCATGGAAAATAATTAAATCGTAAAATATTTACGTGACATTTAGGCATACTCGAAATTGAGCCTAGTTAAAAGCCTGAAATGTTCGCATTATGTGTCCAGTCTCTACTAGACGACACAAGTTAAAGACACTCAAATTGAAAATACTTCCAAAGATTTTAATATGTTTTCGAAACATGAATTAATAATGTAATATTTCAAATTTCTACTAAGAATTTTTACTAATACATTTTAATTTTTTTTGTAAAAAAATAAAACTAGGTTAATCCTCTAGTAGAATAATATGATAAGACCAATTCAACATATGTATTCGGTGGACAAACTAAAAAAGAAAGTTATCACCGAACACATTTTCATTTTGATTTCATTAACATGTGTTCAGTGACAAATATTAGAAAAAACCTTGAATTAGTAATCATCTCTATAAAATTAGTGACCATATATATTACTGATCAAAATAATGTGAGAACGAATATTTACCTTAATGGTGAATATATAGGAGATGGATTCGATCTATGAATAGGTAGGTCAAGTGAGGATTCACTTTTACTCGGCAACGTAAAATATTGATTTACCATATTCTCGGATACTTGATCCAACGAAGATGGGTCCCACTGCATTAAAATTAATTACAAAAAAAATTAATCAAGTTAGTACTACGTACCATGCATGCATGCAACGTAATATCACCATAAATAATAAACTTTCTTGAACGTACCTTAGGCGCAAAGGTTTTATCAACCAGCCGTGTTCGAACTCCCTAATTAACAAAATAATTGATAAATTTACGGTGATTAGATTGACACAAATACTTGCAACAAGAGACGGTTTCACGATAAAATTATCGTGAGACTTCTAGCTTTAGTTGATAATTATTTAAATACTTTTAATTTTCTTTTTATTTGTAAAAATAGTTAAGTCTTATATTATTTTAGTATGAGACGGTTTCACGATTCACAAGAGACTAACTGTTAGATTAATTACTCACTCTATATATTCGTTACTAGTATATGTTTAGCTTTGATCTCGATTATGAGATATAGTGTATTATATATAGCTCCAACTAAATATAATTTGATTAATGTACGCACCATCCAAAGTTACTTAATAGCCAAAATAAATTCGTCCCCCTCATAGATTTTATTGGATCAATTACATTACATTGTAAAATATGTGTTGCATTTGTGAAGGAACCAACTCAACCAAAACCTTAAGGTGATAGTTGGAATCCCAAGATTGATTTTATACTCTAACACGCCCCCTCACACAAGGGCCCTTTGGGCTTGAAGTGTGGATGCAACTACGGGTCTCCTCATACCCGGTGCTTAGATATTCCTTTTAGAAGGGAGAGATGGTGATATTCGAACCAGTGACCTCTCGATCATGCTGACTCTGATAACATACACACTAACACACTGTAAATATAATAATAACTACGCACGTACGTTAGCATAAACAAATATTGAAATTTCAAGTAATATAATATATATGTACCTCATAAAAGTCCTTAGAAATGTCCCCATGAATGGCTTGGGCAGTCATCCTATATTCACGAGCAAGGCATTGTTCTAGGGTTTGGTGTCGACCTTCTCGAATCTGTGGCCATTAGTCGAACGCATTAATAGACTAGAATGTTCATCGTCGACAAACTATTTTCGATCCCCAAATACATACTCCATAATCTAGTATTTTAAATGAATATGAGAGGGGACTTTTAAAAATAACTATAAAAAATTAAAAAGGTAGATAATAATGCTAAAAAATTTAAAAGGAGTAGTTACTAAAATGTTTAGATAATTAATCAACTCACCGATTTTAAGGAAACTTTCAAACTGAAAGGTGAAATTGTTTTGAGATGATTGAGAGTAGATGTGCACCATTCATAGTTAACTCCACTCGATCTGCTTTCCTGTATGTACAAATGTACAATCAATATTTCATCGTTCAACACGTTAATTTACAATTGATTAATCATTCTCTAATGCTACTAAATGGACCATATATAAATCGCGCTTAGTCGTTAAATATGCTCTCTATATCCTATTCGACCGTTATTTATTGACTTTTTTTTAAAAGATTTTAAATATAGGTAACAATCAACAAGAATTAAAAGATTCGTATATATAACCTATAGTAGAATATTATTATTATTATTATTATTATTATTATTATTATTATTATTATTATTATTATTATTATTATTATTATTAT
>JAUEKU010109130.1:0-21862 GCA_032274805.1 Gypsophila paniculata
ACCAACCCGACCCGAAAGCGACCCGAGACCCGACTCGAACCCGACCCGAAGGTAGTCATGACCCGATAATGACCCGATAATGACCCGACCCGAACCCGACCCGATTGACCCAATTGCAGCTTTAGGATAATAATGAGAAATGACGAAAGTTAAGAGGTGAAAGCAAAAGTGAAGCCCTTGAAAGAAGAAAGGTGAAGAAAATACCGCCTTGAAAATGGAGAAATTACCCACTTGGCAAAATAATGTGAGCACACAGAAAGGTGATGAAATAAGTGCAGGGTTTATGAGCATTGATGATGATGATGATGATGATGATTTTGAGAGGAAACGACGTCGTACGAGTGTTGTACCGAAAAAAAGTTGTACTTATGATGAGAATGTATGTTTGGTTAATTGTTTTGTTTTATTTAGTTGTTTTGGTTTTGTGAACTGTGTTGTGAATTGTGGGTTGGGGTTTGACAGGGGATTAAAATCGACTCGAATATGTGTCATCAATGCCAGAGGAATGACAAGGGCAGGGTTGTTAGGTGCACCAAGTGCAAGACCAAGCGGTTTTGCGTACCGTGTATACGAAACTGGTCTGTGCTTCTTCTGTTTTCTTGTTGCATTTTGTTAGCTGTTTTTAGTTATGCTAGCATATGAATCATGCTTAATAGTTGTTGAATAAAGCAGATAAGTGAATGTTATGGTGTGTTGTTTTCGGAAATTGTTCTGCTTGTGGTGAATGCTGTAATTTAATGAGGTTAATTTGATGTATGCTTCAAAAGCTTCATAGTTTGAAATATCATCAGCACTGACTTCTGCTTGATTCCATTTTACAGCTGTTTCATTGTGAAGGAGTTGGTTAGATTTATGCTCCGTGGAATGAGCAGATACGTTATCCTTCTGAGTTTGCTTATCTGAAGGTTTTTAGGATTTTGTACTTTTCGGTGCCCATCTTATGAATCATCTGTTTTAGGGCTTAGGAGTAGCTCACTAAAGCTGGAAGTAATGTTTCGGTGTGTTGCTTTGGTAAACATACATTTCTACTTATGCTGGTTGTCTTTTGAGAATGGTTTGACTTAAAGAGGTTAATTTGATGTATGTATCAAGCTCGATGGTTTTTAAAATTTTATTGGCGCGAAGGACAACTTTCTTCACTTTTGTGGGAATTTTTGGGTTGATATATCATGCGAAGTCTGTTTAATTGTGAAAGAGTGTTGATTTGCTCTCCCTGGAATGAGTATCTATCTGCGCAAATACTTCAATGTACCGAGTTTGATGATGAAAGTTATGGGATGCGTGAAATTTATGATGTGTGGCACTTGGTGGTATATGCTATAGTATTCATCAATTATGTTGCTCTGTTGCATTGTGCATCTTCTCGCTGTTTCAGTCCTCGATTGATATCATTGGATTAGCCATGATAAGCCATTAGGTTAACTTAAGTGAAGCTCCCCTTCGGAATTGTCTCATTTGATTTTGCATAATAATTTACGAGAGCTAGTGGGTAAGAGTGAAAGAAGATATATGAATGTCAATGGAGGCATGGAGCAATTACATTAATTATGCCAAAAATGAATATGGGGCGATGACTAAGAATAAGAGAGAATGTGAAAACTTGAGAATCTTAATTGAAATATCTCCTCAATATAACTATTTTTATTGAACAGGTATCCACGAATGACTGAGGAGCAGATTGCTGAAGCTTGCCCATATTGCCTTCACAACTGCAATTGCAAGGCTTGCTTGCGTATGGAGGGGCCTGTCAAGGTGCGTTATCGTGTCTTTGTCATGGTATCATATTTCCTTTGTTAATGGTTTGACATCAAAATTGATTCTTTGGTTGATGTGGATCAGAATGTAATGAAGGATAATTTTTACGTTACTAATGAAGAAAATATCGAGTACTCCAAAAATCTTTTGGGAACTATTTTGCCAGTTCTGAAGCAAATAAATCAGGAGCAGATGATGGAGAAAGAAATAGACGCCAATTTCCGTGGTATGTATTTTGTACTGGTCAAGACTGTGTCTGTGTATTCAACATTCCCACAATTCGCTCCCCCTGATTATGATCTCTGATAATTGCGTTTAACGATATTTTCTTGATGCATTCTTCTTATCTGCCTAGCATTTCTATGGATGTGATATTTCTAATAAACATTGAGTAGTAAACGTTGGATCCACGAATTATAACAGACATTAAATCTAAGAGAATTGCAGGCTCTAATTTTGATTACTGTGCTTTATTAGCAAGGTGTAAGTTCTATTTCTCGTTCGGTTGGACTAATGTCTGTTACATTCTTCTTTGTTTGTCTCTACATGGTTTAAGTTAGACTTCATGGTTGTTTACGTATCTCTGATAATGTAGGTGTTCCAGTTACTGAAGTGAAAATTCCCAAGGCATTTTGCGATAGAGATGAGCGTGTAGTCTGGTTTGCATTCTAAGATTTCTTTTCCAAGTTGATGACGTATTTGTACTCTTCAAGGACTGATTTTGTTCGTGTGCTGTGCAGTAACCATTGCAAAACTTCTATTTTCGATTTCCATAGAAGTTGCCCTGATTGTACATATGATTTGTGTCTGTCTTGTTGCCGGGACATTCGTGCTGGGCAGCTGAAGGACTGTGATGAAGTTATTATGGACTTTGTATTCAGAGGTAAAGAATATTTGCACGGTGGTCAAAGTTATGCAGCATCAAAGGCTAAAATTAGAGGATTTGGGAAGACAGCTAGGGGCCAAGTTGGGCTTGTGCATTCTGATGGTGCAAATGATGATCAAAAGAAAACAAAGCGTGAATGGAAAGCAGATAAGTTGGGAAGGATTCCCTGTCCACCAATAGATTTTGAGGGCTGTGGTGGACCAGTCCTAGAATTGAGAACTATTTTATCTAAAGGCCGGGTTTCAGAATTGGTAAATAAAGTGGAGAGTTTAGTAACTTCTTCTGAAGGAAATACACTCCCCGAAGCTTCTTGTTCATCCTCATGTTCTGATTCACCGTCTGATGTGATATCTGAAGGTAACATGCGGAAGTGTGCCTCCAGAGAGGGCTCCGAAGACAACTATTTGTATTGTCCAGATGCCAGGGATATACAAACTAAAGATATAAAGCACTTCCAGCGTCATTGGGCCAGAGGAGAACCAGTAATTGTGCGAAGTGTTCTCGAGATGACCCCTGGTTTAAGTTGGGAACCTATGGTCATGTGGCGCGCTGTCCGTCAAATTAAGAGCAGCAGTTATTCCACGCTACTGGATGTGAAAGCTGTTGATTGCTTGGAGTGGTGTGAGGTGACGACATTATTTGTTGCTTGCTTAGCATTTCCTTACTTTTTATCCGTAGTTTTGTCAGTACCTATTATTTTCTTTGCGCTCTCCCTTTTCCAGAATTTCCATTGTGATTGGTGTCAGTTTACTAAATAATGTGCCGGCTTGCCAATGTGATAAGTGTCCTTAGCTGCATACTTGGTAAGTTGGTATGGTCTTTGGGAATTTTGCAATATTTCTTTAATTATTGTGCATGTAATTGCAAAATAATACTCCGTAGCAAAATTGGGTAAACCATGTTTGGTTCTGGGTATTGGTTACTGGTCTCTGCTTGATTCAGTTGCTTAATTATAGCGGTGGCTTGTAAACCTGTTGCAGAGTTGTCGATTGTATTACATTCTGGAAAGTTTTAAACTTTAGGCTGGTTATTAGTGAAAGAAATTCTCTGGAAATATATACTCAATACTCTCTATTCACCAATAGAGTACATTGTGACTATCGGCTCGGATATGAATTGACCACCCATCATTTCTTTTAGTATGATATTGACCACTTTGGGGACTTTTTTTTGTCTTAAGACCTCTTAAAGGCCCCATACTGATTTGAGTGGTTTAAAGAATGCGAGACTCCTTAATGCATCAACGTGAGACTTAAGAGTATTAACCCCAGCAATCCCCTGATCATTTACTCCGTATCTAAGCATCTACCTACATCTTTGCTGTTGTTCTTAGTCCTGTTATGCTGTCAGGTACTTAGGTGTTTACTTGTAAGCCTTTCTATCTTTATTCTAGATATAGTCGTTCGAGCTCTCTGTGAGCAACATTGTCACCGTCTACTCTTTGCACTTGTTAGCAGTCACTGACATTGGTTTCAATTTAATGTAGGTTGATGTCAATGTTCGTCAATTTTTTACCGGTTATACACAAGGACAATTTGACGAAGAAGGCTGGCCTGTAGTACTAAAATTGAATAATTGGCCACCAAATGGTGTGTTTGAAGAGCATTTGCCGCGCCATGGTGCAGAATTCATTAGAGCATTGCCATTTAAAGAGTATACGCACCCCAGACATGGAGTTCTGAACCTAGCTGCCAAGTGGCCTGGTGGATACCTGAAGCCTGATATGGGCCCAAAAACCTATATTGCATATGGGTTTCATCAACAATTAGGCCGTGGGGACTCCGTTACAAAGCTTCACTGTGATATGTCTGATACGGTACACTCATGTCTATTCTTTGAATTAAACTTCTGCTGTCAGCTGAATTTATGGAAAAAATCAACTTAGCTAAACTTTTTTTCCTGGTACATGGAACTATGTTAATACAAGTATCTGCTTGGCAATAGCGTAGCTGTGCAAAAACCGGCTTTGTCTTTCATCTTTAAACTGCAGCTCTATTTGCGTATGTTAATTACATTGGTCAGTGTTTGTACACTTTTGGGGCATCACATAAGTGTATGTTTGAATGTTAGATTTTCTAATGCTAGCCTTTTAAAAGAATTGGGTTTAGCTGTTATTTATGTGTTGTTTTTTACCTACTCTACTTTATTCTTTTCCTTGGTTCTTTATTTTCTCATCTAACTTTTCTTTGTTTAATATCTAAGTCTCGTTCCTACACTTCTGTATTCACTTACATATAATCTTATCTTGATCTGGCTAACCTCCTTTGTGGTTGGACATACTATGTGTTCATAATTTTTGGTATCGGAGTTAAGGTTTTTATTTCCCATTTACACTATGGAGCAGTACGTTTAGCACTAACTCTCCTTGGAAGAAAAGGCCTCCATGTACCCTGAATCATTTTTGGGATTAAGACTTCTTTGCATTGTTGTTGTAATCTGTAAACAACAACACCCCCCCACCCTGGAAGAGTATATTAGTGTCTTTAGATGACTTTCTTTTCGTTATTAGTTCATTCTTACTTTTTTTTTTCTCTCAGTTCATAAAATCTTGAATTCCTGTTCTGTGCCCTAAAGCAAGTTGAATTATTAAATTTCTTCTTCGCAGGAGTAGAGATTTTTTCTAGCTTTTCTTTGTAAAATTCCATTGCTAGCCCTTTGGAGATTGCTGTCATATTTTTTTCTTTGCTAACTCTTTGGAGATTGCCCTACTGCCCTAGGCTCACAAACTAATATTTGGCTTTGTACTGTCTGCACCCCACACACACACTCACACACACACACACACACACACACACACACACACACAAAAACACATAGACCTTGCCTTCGGTGGTTGCCATTGTGGCATCGGTGTGGTTTGTTGCTGTTGATTTTGTTGTACCTCTCAAGTGTTTTAGGTGCTTTCCCTTCTCGATTTTTAATTACATCTCTTTTTGTTGGATTAATATAGGTCAATATATTGACTCATACTGCTGAAGTTACCTTGAAGCCTGAGAATGTGAAAGCTATTTCCAAACTGAAAAAACGCCACTCTCTTCAGGACCAAGAGGAAATTTTTGGTGAGAAGATCCCTGAAAATGGTGAGGCACGTGACAAAAAACAGATAGATGTCGTAGATCTCGATTTGCCTACATCTGTAATAGATTTTGGTGATTTAACTGCTGAACACAAGAACAATTAGAATTGTGGAGGTAAATATAAAGCACAAAAGTAGGCTTGATAGTCATCACAAAAAAATAGAATTGTCAGAGATATTTTATGACGTTAAAAATCATGCTGCTGAGCAAATATCTAATGGGTTTTGTGGGACCCAATCTTGTTCGAGCAATAAGTCAAGAAACTCAAACCATTGTAGGATAATTTTGGAGGTTCAAAATCAGCTACGGTAGATGATTAAAAAGATCCAGCTGTTGATGCAGGAGACAACACAGATAATACTTACGGCGGTGAGATATCAGTTCCTTCATCCGTGGAAGTTGAAGGTTCAGAACAATGCCGCGGAGGTGCTCTTTGGGACATATTCCGGCGAGAAGATGTTCCTAAGCTACAAGATTTTTTGAAGTCCCATTATCAGGAGTTCAGGCACATGTATTGTAATCCACTACCGGAGGTTAGTGCTGGCCGCCGGGGAGTTTTTCTTCGTCACCAAATTACTTTTGCAGCAAGTGCATTGCGGGTCCATTAGTTGCTGGAAATGTCAAACTATCCGTGATACCTTTTTATAAACAATAGGCTTTGATCTTGTTTGTTTTCCTTCCTTCTAATGTGTAGGTCATTCACCCTATTTATGATCAAACATTCTACCTGACCAAGGAACATAAAAGAAAACTGAAGGAGGAATATGGTAAGTATATTATAGAAATATTTGGTAGAGAGACTGTTGAAGGTTCTCTGCATCTCGTGTGTTTCTTCATGAACCTGGAAACCTTGTTCTCAATTCTGCTACTTGATCTGAATTATGTTCTCTCTTTAGGAATTGAGCCGTGGACATTTGTTCAAAATCTTGGAGAAGCAGTGTTAATCCCTGTTGGCTGTCCCCATCAAGTTAGAAACTTGAAGGTACCGCCGTACCGGTGTTTAGCCCCTTTTTTCAGTCTCCTTTTTTTTTAAGAAAGTGGGCTATATGAATGGTGCTGTAGTTTATGGTTCAAATGTATCCACGATTTGTTTTGGATACTTTATTTATCGATTATTACTAGATAAATATTTGTGGATTGACTTTTTGTGCTTTCCTTCTAGCACGCTGGATATATTTATCTTGACGGTATTGAGGTTATAGTTTCCTTACTGAATCTCTGTTCTCCTACAGTCGTGCATAAAAGTTGCTCTCGATTTTGTTTCTCCTGAAAATGTTCAAGAGTGTGTGCGGCTATCTGATGAATTTCGTGATCTACCTCAAAACCACAGGGCAAAGGAGGATAAATTGGAGGTACGTAGATCACAGTTTGTGACAATTTTAGAACTATTATCGCCTTTTAGCACCAGTAATAATGATACATTCTGCCAAGGGATAATAAATAACTGTATCTGGCAAGGGGTCTAATGGTTGCTGTGATGTAGGTGAAAAGAATGACTGTATTTGCTGCAGAGGAGGCTGTCAGAAATATTCTGCGTTTCGAGAAGAAAGATGTGAGGCGAAAGTTTTCTAAGTCATTAGTCAGATTCTGAGGTTGTACTTTCTTTTTTTGGAGTGGGCTTATCATCAGAGTGCTTTTGTATTTTTCCATGGTAAATTCACTCGATGCTAGCATATAAATTAGCAAAAACATCTTTATCTCCCATGGAAGAAGACGTAATTCCTGTGGCATTACACTATCCTCTTTTTTAACCCGCATACTTGGTCGCAAAAGGACTGATTCTACATTTCTACCTTTGTTTGACATTTGCTTACAAGGTTGTTATTATTTAATTTCTTATGGATTAGCAGTGCGGATCTTCTCTCCCATTTCATGTCCCATCTTGTGTTCCGTTCATCTCTCCTTTTGGCACACCATCAACTTGATATAAACTACCAATATATTCATCACTCAAAATGTTATGTGTTAAGTAAACGGGACATTAGATGAGACACAATTTGGGACATAGGATATTCTCAACTTGTAGACTAGACTTATTTTTCTTTATATGCTTCTGTGAAGTATTTAATCACATAACCAGGTAATGTCATATTTGATGGATTATTGGTCGTCAGATCGAAGCACGTTCAAAGGCCGTGGTAGCAGATGCTGCAGAGTAGCGACCTCTAAGCCAGCAAAGTGGGGTAAGGTCTTGTCGTTGAGCTTTGCGTTTAAGTTTCCTTCTGATTGCAAGCCATGATTTCAAAAGCGAGCACAGAGATGAATAGCTAAGCAGTATTCTCTGCTGCTAGCTAAGTTGGTGCTGCGTATATTACCTTGTTTGATGCTGTGTCCTGATGGAAAACTCGAATGTAGGCTTACGACATCGACTGATTTTGTAACGATGTTATGTGGCGGTACTGTAGTTAGCCTTGTGAAGTTGATTTTAGAAAACTCAAGAGCAAGGAATTAGAATGAATGTGGTTATGTTTCGCATTAATTGCAGTAAACAAACTTTTTAATATATACAAGTTCATCGTTTAATGATCCACAAGACCCCCTATTTCATTCCTTAACACTTCAATATACAAGTTCATCGTTTAAATGGAGAAGTAATTAAATGGTTTCGTTTACACCCTTTGTTTGAAGAAACAAGGATAATATTGTCATTTGAACAGGAGTTTGTATGGTTCATTTACTCCCTCTTGTTTATGACGGATATAATGAGACAAAATGAGAAAAAAATGGAATATATAAATTGTTTTTTTCTTTGTTTTGAAATAGCTTCTCAGGTCGTAATTATACTTTTTGCCACATGATTACTCCAATGATCATATGTAAGTAGATGATTAATAATTTATATAAAATGGTTAAATGGATATTAAATACTCCGTATGTTATATAAAACATGCTTATTATATTTTTTTTGATAAAGGGGAAAATTATCATTAATTAAACGTCAAACGACACTTACAATGGCGATAAAAGATTTGAGAAACAAGGTAAACAATACAATACCAACCATTCCCACCAACAAAGCTAAACATAAAACTATTCATCTTCTTCATCTTGTGCCCAACAATCGACGTCTCTACATCTTTTCAGCCGAAACTCACAAGGTCTGTTGTGACGTCGTTAATACGATAATAGAAGATGTAGAGCAATTCTACAGTGAGGCTTAACTTGTTGGACAGGTCTAGTTTTCTCAACTTGACATGCTTATTCTTACTAATATCATATATAACAAATTAGATATTTATAAAAATACGTTAATTTGACATGAATTTTAGCCCTAATCCGACCCAGAATCTATATTTTCTTAACGCGAAATATATCCGATCCGTATTTTTTTCCAACCCAAAATAACAAAACTCGTAGCTCGACGTGTTGGATAGGTCTAGTTCACGCCCATCATACCAATCGATCTCCCACTACCATAAATGAATAATTTGATTCATAAAAAACAGTCGGAGAGAAAAGTCGATGGGTTTAATAAATTTGGATGACAACTTAATCAAATTATACCTGTGCGAAACAATAAAAAATATTATCCGCTCATTCCGTAATAAAAATGTGTAATAAATAATTGACAAAAATATAGAGTATATATTTTTTTATAAAATACTATAAAATCATCAATTAACATTAAAATTTACAAATCATTTGTTGTGTCATCCAAACAAACAAAACAAAAAAGTGAGTGTAATTAACGTTAACAAAAGCCAAAAAACCACCGAATAATTAAAAAAAAAAAAAATCATCCCCTTTTTCAGTTTTTCTCCCCTCATTTCTCCTTTATTTTCATCTTTCAAACTTTCTTTTTCTTTTCAAATTTAAAAAAAAAAAAAAAATCCAATCATTTTTTCATCAATCATGGACGAGAATTCCAAGACAACCACCGTGGACGGCGGCGCCCCCAAAACAACCGCCGCAGCTGCCGCCGCCGACGACGTAGAACGAAACCCTAATTCAAACGGCAACGTGACGGCGTCGGAGGAAAATGGATCGGAAGTAGGGGGGACTCAAACGGCGTCGTCACGAACTCCGTTTACGAACCTCAGTCAGGAGGATGCTGACCTGGCTCTTGCTCGTACTTTGCAAGAACAGGTACGTACTTCTTTTTTGCTTACTGATTTTACTGATTGATTGATTGATTGCGTTTCAAGTGGTTTGTGCTTGCTGATGAATTTGAATTTGAATTTGAAATTTCTTGTTTGAAATTAGTGATTATCTTGTTTGATTAGCTCGATTTTAGTTGGAGAATCGATTGATTGATTGATTGGTTGGTTGCGTTTCGAGTAGTTTGGGCTGGTGCTTTAGTTGTTGATGAATTTGAATTTGATTATCTTTGAATTTTTGACCAGGTATTTTTTGACGGAAAGATCATTCGTTAGTTGATAGGGGATTAGATATCCTAAATAGTTGTCAAGATTGTTCGTCTACAAATTTTGAAAACTTTGACAGAATCGTCCTCTGATTGAATACTCTCTCCGTGTATCATTCATTTGTTTACCTTTCTATTTTAGGATTGCATTTAATGAGTATATTTGACCCCCTCATCTATTATTGCCCATTTGTCATTTAATGATTCCTCTTCACCTATCTACTTGGTCTTTGTGCCAAAATTAAAGGGAAAAAAATGACGGGAACGGAGCAAGTATCACTGAAAGTAAGATTTAAGGAGTAGCAAATATGCCACTATTTTACCGCTATTTATTGGTACAACTTATGAGAGCTTGTTTTGAGGAGCATAAATCATATTTGACCCGATAGATTCTTTGGATCATATTTGAGTCGCTATGCCAAATGAAAAACCATTTATAATTGGATGTCCGAAAATAATGTGGGCTCTTAAGAGGCTGGACGACCAGTGTTTTAGACGAAGACTTCTGTATAAGGAGAATAACTTTGTTTATCTTTTGGTCACTATGATATTAATGTGCTCTTGCTCTTTGATTGATTCATATAGCAATATGAGGCGATTAGATAAGTTAGTTTCTTTGATGTGTTTTTTCATAAGGTCGTATGTGAAAAAATAAATAGAGTGCATGCTTGTCTGATTATGTTGTCAATATTTTGCTTTACGATTGTTTCTCATAATTGTGAGTAATAGTAGTGAATGAAAATTACAACTTTCAGAAGTACCTACGACTCTATGAGAAAAGATAAACGGGCGGTAATAAAGAATTTGAGAGTGGCACGTCTCGTCACTATTGGCACTTGTTAGAAACCTAAACTTTGTAGAAAAAGTGGTGTACTTTAGTGCAGCATAGTTTAAGGAAGAAGCATATAATATATGCTCAAGCCCCCTAAGATTCGCTTCATTCATAAGGACATTCATTTTGCGTATAAATTTTCCCACTAGTGAATTACAAAGTGATGTAGCTAGATAAAAATAGGAAGAAAGGAGAGAGTTCAATGTGATGCTAAAACGGTGAAAAATGACGATCGAAGCTGAAAAAATTAGGCACATGGGAGCAATATTTCTAATGGTGTGTTTGGATATAAGGATTTCATTTGGAAATCTAGATTTGATTCAAATTACATGTTTGGGAATATTAAAGAATTTGGATTTGGATTTGAACCAAATCCAATTCCCAATCTCATACATGTATAAACTTGGTATTTCCAATTTCAACCCTCATCCTATGTCATTTAAAATTTTGTCATTTCACTTTCTATATTTCAAATCAAGATTTTCAAATGAAATGATGGTTCCCAAACACTATCTAAAGGAATTTAACGGTTTGGCTAGTGAATGGAGACCTCTAACATCATATGTGGAACTGAAACGCCATGATATGTCTTGGACCACTTTGAGGGCAGCAAAGATGTGGCTCTACAAAATCATATGTGTGTATTTGCTGTAATTCTTTCCATATCTAGTATGGCTAGTGTTATGGCTTAAAGTTATTGGATCAATGAATTTGGTTTTTGAAGTGTTTGTAGTAGTAGATATATGTTTCTTTTTTTTTTGGCTTTTTTTTTTTTTTGAAAAAAAAAATAAAATTAGGTTGGCTTATTTCCAACTAATATTGTTATTTGATGTATTTTGTGGATCATGTTTTTTTCCACTGTATAGGATACTCTTCAAAGAGGACTCATGTATTTGGGTAGGGGTAGAAATTAGTCAACCATTTTATGAGTTGATCAATTGGATACAGAAGACTTGGGTGTTAAAGGACTGTTCTGGGACGAGCAAAAATGCAAAGTGGTGGTTGTAGTAATCCGGGTTGCAAATTTCAGATATCTGGCTTGCAGTGATCTGATACTAGGGTTGTTTATTGAGGATTGAATGAAATATGCCTATGTTTGTGTTTTATCATTGTTTTTGTACAAAGCAATAATCATAATATTATTTCCCTTTACTTAAGTCTTCTGCTGGACTACTCATTCCCATAGTCCCGACGTTCTTGTCTTTTTATTATTGTGTAATCTTTTATGTTACTTCATACTTTAATTGTTGTCAACTTGTATTCTATCGTTTGAGACTGAGGAGATTATTCTGTCTACATCATAATATCCTATAGGTTATCAACTGGGGGTCATTTTAAATTTGGGTTGTTTTTACACTCCACATCAATTTGCTTTCTGTTGGTTGCTGCGCAGGAAAGAGCATACATGATGCTGAGCATGGGTGGTGGAATTGGGTATGGGAGATGGGATACTGGATTATATGTCCATGATGATGAGGAAGATGGCTTCAGTGATTCCCATGATCATGAATATGATGAAGACGATGAAGAGGCGGAGGATGAAGACAACGTTGGGAATTATGATGATGATGATGATGATGATGAGGACGCGTTTGACGTTCATGCTCATACTGATTCTGAAGATAGTGATGCAAATAGGGTTGAACTTGATCCGTCTGCATTCCCTGATGATGAGGCTTATGCAAGGGCATTACAGGATGCCGAAGAGCGGGATATGGCTGCTAGATTGCTAGCTATGGCGGGCCTAACTGAACGTAAGTTTGGTGTAGACATTTTTTTAATACTCCGTAGTATTTTCCTAGGTGTCCTAGATTACCATATTATAAAGCAGAGGTTTATTATCTTTACTTGATGGCTGCAGGCGAAGTAGTTGATGTAGAGGATCATGGAAGTAACTCTCAGGTAATGTTGCTATGTGCATGCTTTTTTTCCATCTGTATTCGTCTCTCTCTCTCTCTCTCTCTCTCTCTCTCTCTCTCTCTCCCCCTTTGGACTGGCCCCTCTTTGTGCTTTTTGTTCATAATTTTCCTGCATATAGCTTCTTAATTTGCCTCTTGTCACCATGTAATGAGTCAAAACGCAAAACCAAGTCCATTTGTTTATGATCAGTTAGCAATATTTCTTCGAGGGGAAAGAAGCCAACTTGGATCCTACTCATCTAGAGCCAGCAACACTCTAGTTTTTGTATGACCCTTTGCTACTTCATCCTGAATACTTGGCTCTTTGATCACATTGAAGTGGTCTCAGAACAGCGAGGTTGGTTCAAATGCAGTTTTATTCCAAATAGTGGAAACAGTAAAACGCGTGATCTTATTGTATAAATTTACATGACATGATTTTGATCCGATCCCTTATTATAAAAATCTGGAATCTACAGATGCGTTTCGGATTAAATATTGCCATTTGCTGACGTAGACCCATACTTATGGGCATCTAGGACTGGACATGAAAAGCAAAATAGTCCCATATTATGGTTGGTTAAAACAGGGCTTGTGAACTAGGCAATACTCTTATCTAGGTAAGGAAATTCATATCAGATGGTAGGTAGTTAGGCACTATTCAATCAGACACGAGTATTATCTAATTGAGCTTCCTCGGTCTTGACCTTAGATCTAACTTGTGCTGAACATCTTTGTGCTAAATTTGAAGATTTTAGATTCTTTCTCACTAACCCAACCGAGGATCTTTGGGCCAAACTGAAAGATTTTAGCTTGTTTCTCCTTAAATCAATTAAGCTAGGAGCTCAGCTTCTTAAATGAGAAGATTTTAGCTTCTTTCTGTGCTGAGCATTCAGGCGGTTAGGCCTTAATTTGTTAACATTAACACCTTGTTTGGAATTTGGATAGAACAAAATGGAGGGAAAGAGAGGGAAGGGAGAAAGAGGGGAGAGAAAGTGAGGGAAAGGGAGGTGAGGGTGACATAATCCCTCCAAATCTTGCCAATTGTGGGAGGATGAATTTTTGTTTTGTAGGAGGGAAATAGAGGGATCCATCATCCTTCCCCTCTAAATCCCTGCCTTATTTTGCTAACCAAATAAGGGAAAACTGACTCCCTCCCTCTCCCTTCCCTCCATCCAAACACATTCTAAGGTTTGATCAGTATTTAGTAGCCACAAAGTTGCCGTGTAATCTTGCTCAAAGTATGAGAAAAATTATTAGGAATCAGCAATCACCTTAAAAGGTTTTGGTTGAGTTGGTCTTCTAATGCTTGCCTTACCAAAGTGTGAGATTCCGCGAAATACATTAATATGCTTCTTCAGTGAAGAGCTTTGGTCCATCGTTAAGCTTCCACTCTCGTAGCTGTGTCTCTAGTAGGTGTAACTGCTACAACTCCACATTCTACTTTTTACAATCTGTAGCTTGCTTCGTATACTACCCTCTAGCTGTATCTTCGCCAATACAGTATGCACGACTATATCCACTGATTTTTGAAGGTTTTCTTATTTTGCTATTGCAATTCTTTTGGGTTTCGGCTGGTGAAATGTTTGAGGAGTGGATGCCCGGTTTTGTTATATTTATAGCTAAAGCTTATTATATTTTCTATATTTTTCTGCCAATTGATGCGACATTAGTTTTGTTAATTTCTGTAACTAGCAGTCCTGCTCGTCTCTTTTGAGCTTGTCATTGCATTTTTTACTGTCTGTCGGTATTAGTTTACACAATGATCTTGGGAATACAGGGTAAATGAGGAATCAGAGTATCAGACGTCATAATATGCTGTTTCAGTTCAGAAATGTATGGTTCTTTCAGTGCATGGTTAATGAGGGAGGTTGGACGAAGTCCAGTTACTGATAAATAATATGGTCTGTTGGATTACTTTTGCAAATTTATTAACAGTGGTGCACTTGTGCTTTTGTTCCTTTTCTTTCAGTTGCTTAAGGGGACAGCCAGACAAAGTTTTCATTTGTTTTCTGACTCCTGAAATTTATGCATGTTTACCTTTTGCAATTATAGGACACATGGGAGGAAGTTGATCCTGATGAACTCTCGTATGAGGTAAGTTTGTTCTTATCGTAGTTGCATAATGCTAGTGGAGGTTGTTTGTGATCTAATGAAGTTAAATGAATTATCTACAGGAGCTGATAGCTCTGGGTGAAGTTGTTGGCACCGAGAGTAGAGGATTGTCTGCTGATGCGATAGCATCTTTGCCCTCGACAAATTATAAATCCCAAAAATCTGAAGAAGCTGATTCGTATGTGGCAACATCAGTGGCTTACCTGTAATAATTTCTTGTCATATGCTAATACCATCCTTTTGCTTCTTTTTCAGGTGTGTGATATGTCGATTGGATTATGAAGACAATGATGCCTTGACGACTCTCCCATGCAAGCATGCATATCATTCAGATTGCATTAATAATTGGCTGGAGATAAACAAGGTAAGAAGCTTTGTGTTTGGTGAGCAGTAGCTGGTTACATGTGTTTTTTCCCCTGGACGCAATTTTAACCAGTTTTTCTTTGTTGATATCTTTCTATAAGTTTTGAGCAATAGCTAATTACTGGTGTTGTTTTCCTTGACATTTTCTCGACCAGTTTTATCTTTGTTGTTTTCAAAAGTTCTATGGTACTTTTTCCTTTTGTGTTTTCTTTTTCTCTCTTCAAACTTTTTTCTCTTATTTGAAGCTCTGCAAAAATTCCATTCAAAAGGCTCACTCTTTCCCTCTCTTCATACTTATCTTTTCACATATCTTGCTTCGTTTCACGTCATATCATTATGTTTTTTGTAATCTCCACTTTTCACCGTGTGGCGTGTAGCCGTGTACCATACTTCCATTACAAGCTTTATAGTTTTGCTCTCCCAATTGATATTGCCACACGACTATTCATGTTAGCTAACATCACGTTGTTTAGGGACGTAACTTTGTTGTTGTTGTTGTTGCTGTTGCTTTATAAGTTTAGGCATTTGCTTCCCTGAGAATTGAAATTTTGTACGCTTTCTTTCTGAGAAATGTTTTTGTGTGGCTGCTCTCTCCTTTTCTGTCCAGAGGTAGAAGTGTACTATTTGATTGAGACTCGAATACTTTTGCTTTACCTCTTGATATGTATTGTTGGCGTACAATAAACAGTTTTTATGCTATTCATGACTAGTAAGAGGTTGAAATTCCCTCGTGGACTTCTGTAGTAGCGTCTGTCTATCAGGAATTCAGGACTTATGATGACCATTGAGTCGAACACATTCGTAGGCAATTTTAAATCTCCATACACACCAAAGTTGAACTGAACTTTCTACCAAACAACAAAAAATATAGACAGCATATATTATCTCCATGCATCTGTTATGGACTATGTCAACTTGACAGATTGCATTGTGCTTTTAATATACTTTTCGGAGTTTGTATTTGGCTGCTGCTTAATCCATTGCCCCTTCCTATGAAACCTTTTTCAAAGGTAAGGGTTCTAGTGAAAATAAATTACTGTATTTTCTGCAATGTTCCCGATAAAATTTCTGTAGTAAATTAAGTTTGGATGGTGTGCAGCGGGGCTCTCAGTGTCTAGGGGTTTGATTCGAGACTCTTGTGAGTGAAATAAGTGAAGTTGGGACTGGTTTAGACATTAATCTACCTATGATACCCCTTTTGAAAGGTAGGGTTTTAGTGAAATAAATTGGTGAAATAAGTTTCTGTATTTTCTGCAATTTTCCCGATACAATTTCTGTAGTAAATTAAGGTTGGATGGTGTGCGCGCCAGGGCTTAAGTGTCGAGGAGTTTGATTCGAGACTCTTGTGAGTGAAATAACTAATGTTGCGACTGGTTTACACATTTGTCTTCCTCTTGTGTGCCAAGAGATAGACCGTCCCTTCTGTTGTCGGGAAAATCACCAGTTATACCTCATTTTCTTATTTTAGTGATGCTCTTAACTCACTTATACATGATTTGGTTTGGTACAGTCTTGTCCGGTTTGCAGCGCGGAGGTCTCGACATCAGGAAACAGCTAGCAGATGTGCTGAATTACCTTTGTTGTAAATGACATGCAACATGAAATTCCAGACAGGTCATATGCTATGGGCGAATCGATTTTATTCTCCAGGGCTGGCATAATTGTTCGGTTGATCGTTGTGTAACTTGTGTTTGTTCTTTATGATAATCAACATTTTTTCGATAGTTACTTCATGAAGCGTAAACCAAGATGTAGAGATAGCACAATCTGAAAATGAAGTTGCCACAAAAAATGGAGGAACCTGATTCGATACAAAAGAAAATAGATCATAGAAGGGACTAAATCACTAGTAGTCTAACGAAAATCGCCATTCAAAGCTTCAGCCTCATAAATCGGGTTTTTCTCATATGAAAACCATGATTACAAATAATTTGGTCTTATTGATTCACTAAATTCCACCGAGTGCTTTCTCTTTATTTTTCCCCTCTCGTCCCCTAACCTTGAGAACCTTAAAACAAAAGACAACATACGTTTCCTAATTTGTTAATTAAGCAAATTATAGTTTTCACATATTTTTATTTGGGAGATCTTATATTGAAACAATTGCTATTCAACATCCTTGTTGGTCCGTACAAAAACGATCCTACGTGAACACCATTTTTCGGTACAAATTTCTCTTCAATATCCCCTAATTATACCCTAAAATATTTCTCAAAATATTATTTCCTAAAATTAAAAATCTAAGCTTACCTTAAAAAAGAGAAACGACTTGTAATACAAAAAGGAAAGGGATCATGGATTCATGGTGGATACTTCGAAAATTCTAAAAGGAACCCAAGTAGCTGTTTACAAGGGTCAAATTTGGGTTCCTTTGGGAAACACCAAGTATGTATAATACTGCCGTATATATTCAGAAACTTCCACCTTGACGTCACTGTTTGAAGGTCATGCCCTACACTTCTAAGTCAACTTTTAGCTAGGTAGATCGACACTTGAGAGCCTTCTACTTGCATCATCGGAGTCGGCT
This sequence comes from Gypsophila paniculata, assembly GCA_032274805.1. Taxonomy (NCBI): domain Eukaryota; kingdom Viridiplantae; phylum Streptophyta; class Magnoliopsida; order Caryophyllales; family Caryophyllaceae; genus Gypsophila; species Gypsophila paniculata. The sequence continues at coordinate 17,817 of JAUEKU010109130.1, forward strand.
GTTTTCCGTGTCGATGAAAAATAGATTTTTCTGTGACTAAATAAAATTATGGCACGACTTACAAATTCTCGTGGCATAATTCATTGCCCAAGTAGTAAATTGTGGTAGTGCAAGTTGATTTTTGAGCATTCCATAAGCCCAAGATATTCTAAATGTTTACTAGTAACTCCGATTTCAGTTTCAGAAATTTTGGTCAAAAGTTGAAGGTTTAATATAAAGCTTCTTGATACATTTTGAACCGGCAAAAAACAATCTTTTTTTAGTTAGATTTGAAATCTCGTATAAAATAAGGAAGTAAGTTTGGAAGAGTTGGGCATCCACAATAGACAAACCCCAAATGAGGTTTGTCTAATGCCACATCACTCAACACACAAACCTCTCTAACAACAAACTCCAATACAACAATAGACAAACCTCTTAAATATACACAAACCTCATCAAATTATACTTTATGGGGTCCACTATTACTCACAACCAAAAACACAAACCTGTATACAATATTGTAACCATTATCATCCATAAACCTATAAACCTTTGTTCAACAATAGAAGGTTTGTCAATGAACCTCTCAAAGAGTAGACAAACCTTTTTGACAAACCTCCTATTGTGAATGCCCTAGCTTGATTATTTGTGGGAGTATATTTTTTCTTACATTTACTTTTAACATTTTTTTATTAGGGAGGCTTGTTTAGCTTGCAGGCTATACGATCCAGTCCAGTCCAAGTTCAAGCTAAAGTCAAGTCTTCCAGTACCATTCATTACAACAATCATGCTAGTTCATTAAACCTTGGGTTTAGGTGCTTAACCAGAGTTTTCATCCGAAACAGCTATGATTATGAAAGATAAAATTAATATAACCAATAAAAAAATAACTAGCCAATGAATATTGATATAATTAGAATCATCAAAGATAGTATAATTATATTACGTTGGTTAAGATTAACCCAAAATTTTAAGATACTTTTAAAAAAGATTGGAAAAATATATGATTTTAAAATAATTTTAAAAAAATTAATCACTCGATTGATTGGAACTACGTGATAACGTGTTATAGAATGAGAAAAGAGAGAAAACTGAGAGAGAATTGAGAGAAAAATTGATCATCTTATTCATTTAGGGGTGTATATATTATACATGAGGAAGACGATGTCCCAAAACCTAACTACATATGGACTACATAATATGGGTTATACACCCAATAGACATCCACATAATTGGGTTTATAACACTCCCATTGGATGTACTTAATTGAAAAATATGTATCGCTAAATCTAGCTAACAAAATACTACGAGTATGTAGGAATAATACTAGGGAAGGAAAAGTACAATATTCTTCAAACCACACATAAATTGTTGCCTCGTTAAAACATTTCTATGGAAAACCCAGTGGGATAAAACCATGGATAAGGAAAAAGAGTACAACACGTCGTGTTTACTCCCCCTGGTGGTTACATCGCTTGAACTTTCTTGACATTATCCATGTTATGATAATGCTTCTCGATCTTTGAAATAACGTCTATTATAGTTGATGATGATCTTGATACATCTTTGGTCTTTACATTATCTCTGTCATTCGTAATATTGTCGTTTTTATGGTCGAAAATGATTTCAACTCTTATCACTATATATATATTGAGCTATCTCATTAAAGCCCTATATCATTAAAGCCCTATATCAAAAAATCCATTGGCATAAAAAACCAAATCGAAGGTCAAAGAGTATAACAACAATAAGTATTAAATAATAGAGAAATTGATTATTTCTCATTATATATCTTTTCAACATGATGTATTGAATTATGCTTAAACTTCAAGTTAAGCGCATATTGATTGGTTAACTAAAAACTCTTTAAGAGGTTTGACGTCCCATACTTGGAACTTAGACCATAATATCCAATCAATCATGTTAAAACTTACTCGTATTTAATCAATGCGTTCACATAATGTTACGATAAATTGTCAGTATTGTTCAGTTATATCGGAATTTAAATATATGTGGTGTCATTTTTGTCATATTTATAGGCCATCAATTAAAATTCAGTTATCCATATGCTTTTCGAGATGCAATAATTGATGACAATTGATTTATACGTTTACCAACTGCTTAAATTTGCCATCAATCCTATATATGTTCCATCATCATATAAAAACTGAGAAACTCTTGGTTTCATACATACACTTCAAGTATTATTGTATTTTACTAGTAAAAACCTGATATTATATCCGATCAATTTTCATAAACGTTTATATGGTCGACTTAAAATAATGGTTTTCTGAACTATGTATAGTAGGGGATAATACATATTTGTTGTTATAATAAATTTAATTTTGTTGTTAAATCCTGAAATTTTATTTGTTGTTACATAAAATTATATATATTCTTTTAATTTATTATTTTGATTTACTTTTATTTATTATAAGTCTCATGATAACTTAGAGTGAGACAGTCCTATGAGGCCAAGAGTGTAGTTTAAAAAGACTAAAACCGTAACTCATTATTAAGTTTCCTTTTTGTCTGAATTGATTTCTATATGTAAACGAAAATAATATGATTTTTTTACAAGAGTTTTCTTTACATTTAAATTGATCTCCCATTTTGCAAAAAGAAAATGAGTGGACTACCTGATGTTGTAACAAGTTAGCACTTAGCAATGACATTTATGAAAACAAAATGAATTTACGATGACAGTTATCGAAACAAATTAGAAAATACAGAGTGAATGTATTTATTTCGAGATAGGGGATGCACCCATTTGAGTTTTTTTTTTCTTTGGCAATGTACGTTTTTAGTTGGGTGTCAAATATCAATGGATTGGGGCTAGTCCATTGTGGGTATGTTTTGTATTTAGCTATAAAGATTTTCAATTTTTTGCTTATTTCTTCCCTTTTACGGACTACGTAATTTAACACCAAAATAACATACCTTTTTAGAACTTATAAAAAATGATACACAAATTATAATTGAATACAAATTCTTATATCAAATTGTCGTGGATAGTCACTGAATCTAAAAGAAAAATATAATTCACATGATTTTTATATGAGATTTTCTCATTATTGAAACTGACTTTGAAACCCTTTTACTAATTTTTCTTTTTTCTTTTCTTTTTGAAACTTACAATGTATCTTATAATCATGTGAAAATGAATGTCCATTTTTTCGTAAAGCAAAAATTTGGATGTCAATTCGCTTTTCTAATGCACCCACACCATTGGAATCCTGTGTATGCCACTAGTCGGGCCTGGGTCGAGCTAAAGAGGCCTCGACCCCTAACGACTCAATTCAACCCAGCCAACCCGCCTGATTTTGCTTGAAGACTTATTAAAAAGGGAAATGAGGATAAAATATAAATTTATCGCGAAACACTACCTTATACTTCTTTCATGCCGCTGAATTGTTTACGTTCATTTTTTAAACACTATTCATAAGTGAGAGGAATCTTCAATATAACCTTTAATATAATTCCTTCATTCCATTGGATTCTATACATATTACTTTTTAGGAAATTTCACTCATTTATACGGAGTATACATTTCTATTTTAGTCAATGATTTCACTTACTCAATTACCAAATTACCCTAACTTAATGAAAGGACCCACTTGATTCTACGAGTATATAAGTCATTTAACATTCTTAACCCATATTTTTCACATTCTCACATTTTTCACTCATTTCTTAATATTTGTGCCAAAAGCAAATGTATATAATCCAATGGAACAGAGGAAGTGTAACTAGAGGTGGTAATCGGGTCAATCGGATCGGGTTCTGGTCGGGTTTGATCGGGTCGGGTCATAACTACCTTCGGGTCGGGTTCGAGTCGGGCCCGGGTCGAGTTAATCGGGTCAACTCATGGCTCGAGTTCGGGTTGGGTCGGGTTCGGGTCGCTTTCGGGTTGGGTCATTTGAGCAGATTTTTCGGGTCGGGTCGGGTTCGGGTCAGTTTTTAGGTTAAATCGAGTCATTGTCAGGTCGATTCATTCCGATAAATTTGTCAAGTCGGGTTGAGTTCGGCTAGATCGGATCAATCCTGGGTCGGGTTATTCCGAT
>JAUEKU010109131.1:0-12801 GCA_032274805.1 Gypsophila paniculata
TATTTTGTAATCAAAAGTCGATGTTATAAAATAATTTTAGCAATTATATTTAAAAGATTGTTTTTCATTGTTTTATTCAAATACTCTATATCTTTCTAATCTAAATTAATATAATAAGTATAAGTGTATGACAACATATTTAATACTGATATTATATGTTTTTCTCTGTTCTTAATTGTATGACATTTTCTTTTGTATTCATTGTTTGTACATTTTCAATAACTTTATGTTAATGTTTAATGGATAAATATTGGATATTGTAGTTATATGTATTTGTCTCGCGTAAAAAACATTTCTTAAATTTATGCCCATATAATTTATATATTTAATTTAAAATATACAATAGACAACCAAATTTAGTATATTTTCTTAAGCGCCATGTAAATTACGAGGATACAAAAAATAATATATTTTTTATTTCAATTGCTTCAATTAATGGGTGACAAATGAATGACAATATGGTCCAAATATTAAAAAAAATATATAAATATAATTTTTTGACGAAAAATTGAAAAAAATTTGTGAGTATCACGGGTCACATAACTAGTTGAAACTTAAAAATGACCTCAAATAAATAACCCCGAAATGACCCAAAATAGAAACCAACCCACCGACTGACCGACTTGACTCAGTTAATGAACCAAATTTAGTTAGTAATAAGGATCCTCTCCATTTATTCTCTCACCATTTATTGTCCATTTCTTTTGGGCGATCTAAATTTTGCTCCCGAACGATCTAATGGTGGCTTGATTAATAAGGTAGTGAATATTTATTAATTTAATATAAATGTATTAGAGAAAATCAGGAAATTAAAGGAAATGTAGAGAATCTCTACTCTTTAGTTAGAGACTTACCCAAAATGACCCGACCCAAAAACAACTTTGATTAACCGTTGAAAAAAGTGCCGTTTTAAGAAACTTGTACACCAACTAACTCTAAACTACAAACTCAAGCACAATTTACTCATATCATCATCTTCAACTTTAATAATTCATCCCACTTTTTTCTGACATTTTTTTCCCACAAAAATCTTCGATTTCATCGCCCCCAAAAATCATCACTATAAATCCAACAAAACCCTTTTTAAAAAACCAAAATTTAAATATAACAAGAAAAAAAACCCACAAATTTTTTAAAATAAAAAAAAATGATGTTGAATGCAAAGATACAATATTTAGGACAATGCAAAATATGGACACCAATGAAACACGAAAAGACACCTAGAAACGTTACGGTAATGTGCAAGTCGTCGACATCGAAACGAAACGAATTAAGCACAAGGACGACGAGGAATGGGAATGTGGAGAAAAGTAGTGTGGTGAAGATGGGGAGAATGGGAGAAGATGGAATGGAGTATAAAGAGAGGTTTATAGTAAGGTGTTATGAAGTTGGTCTTAATAAAACTGCTACTGTTGAAACTCTTGCTAATCTTCTTCAGGTTTTCTTTTTCACTTACTTTCTGCTCCTCCAATCCACCCATTTCTTTACGTATTTATAGTTGGGGGCGATAAACTCAATGTGGGGATCACCAATTACGCACTTACAAGACCTTTACTAAATAACCAATTACGTTTCTATAATTTTGGGATATTCTAGGGTGTACCCTCGAGTTTTTTTTTGGTTTTTTCATGTTGTACTCTTGTCCTTTTTAAATTTTATGGGGTACCCGAACTTAATATAATGTCTATAGTCTGCCGCTGAACTTAATACTTTGTTTCTAGCATGATCATATTAAAAACCATCATTTAACTTGATAATTTATTTAACCTACTAATTTAGCCGTTAGTCCAGCCGATTGGTTAATTAGCTATTTGGTTAATTAGCTATTCATATGTTTCTATGTTTATACGTGCATTGGAAGAACTTACAATGGAAGAATTTTGAATAAAGTTCTTCCCTTGCCATGTCATATTTTTGACAATCTCAATATTAAGCATTTTAACTTACAATGGAAGAATTTTAAATAAAGTTCTTAAATTTAATAAAATTCATCCAAACTATCAACTTCTTTTATCGGCCATTTATTCGTGGAACTTGGAAGAGATTAGTTTTTTTTTAGAACTCAGTTGGTTGACTCAAGAACAAACTTTATTTTGCGATGGGACAAACTTTTCTTTTTGAGTTCTTTTTTGACAATCTCAAGGTAAAAACTTACCATTGCAATTACTCTCAATTATGCATTAAATCATTAAAGAATCATCCTTAAAACTTCTTAACAATTTACGAGTTAAATATCGTTAGTTCATGTTAAAAGTACATTTTAGAATGATTTTTTACCACTCTAAGGTAAGAGTGTGATTTTGTGTTAGTTGGTAAGAAAATATGTTAAAAAAACGTGTTAGGGAGGAAAAGTTTTAAGAGATAACTTAATGAGGGTTAGTTTGGAGGATAAATGTGAAATTTAGGATAAATCGTAGATTTATAAAAACGTAGGGGCATAACGTAGAAAAGCAGAAAACTCAAGGGTACAAGATAGAATTTTCGTATAATTTTTAACAATGTGTAACTAAAGATATACGTTGCAAAACATGCCTCGGTAAAATGTGAATAAATTACGTGGCATTGGTTTGGATGGGAGGGAGTAGCCGAGTAGTGATCATCATTTAGTTAGCTAAAGATAGTCGTCGTGTTTTTCTGTGTTAGCCATTTGTTTTGGTTTATAGTTCGGGAATTGAGGTAATTTGATCATTTTTTTTGTTTGAAACTATAACTTGGCACTTAAAAATCCACGAAGGGGGATGACGATAATTTTTTCGAGAAAGAAAAGAGTTTACGTAAAGGAGTTTCTCTATAGTCGAATCAAACCGATGCCCGAGAGAAATATGGCAAGGAAGATTAAGTAAAGCAAGAAGAAATGGGGACTATCTTGAATCGATTTGAGTTCGGGATTTTGGACGACAACTTGACCAAGTTAGATTGACTTTCGAAGAGAAAACAGAGTTTAATACAATGGGCTCTAAATGGGTGAACTGGAGAGAGTAATAATGATTATGTTTAGTCCCCAAGTATCTCATAAGTGCACATAGGACCGTTTCGTTTGATAATTACTATAGAGGATCTATTTCGTGGTTTTTATCCCTTTTTCTGTGGGTATTTTTAAGGATGCCCATGTCGAGAATTTGTTGGACGGTTGAATTTTGGGTGGTTTTAGTATGATTGATTTATATGCTCATGAGTTACTGTAATATCGAGGTATTTTATCGTAGTTTGTAGAAACATAGCCTCTGATCAATTATGTGTTGAAGTTGAAGTTATGATCGCCACGTTTATAGTTGTTGTAAGTCTGAGCATGACAGCTTGTTATAAGTTTATCAATGTCCATGTTAGCAGACCACAAATTCTGAGTTAAGCTTTTTTTTTTTTTTGGTTTTCTTATGAGGAAAGTGAACTAGATTGATTGTCAGACCACCATATTATATCGGACCACCTCAGAAGAGTTGGACACTCTTGTCCAACTTAGTCGGACCACTGGTCTCGTGATAGCAGTGTTTGGAAACTGCTCCTACTTCATGACAAAACAAATACTCCGTAACAATTTTTTTTTCTTTTTTGGAAGAACGTAACAATTATTTTAGTTTCTAAGATAATAGCAAATTTCCATGGAATTTGCCAAATGTTACGGATTTAGTTTATGATGATACAAAGATTGTTATCTTCAAAAGTTGCTTTCTTGCACCTAAAATTTTGGCTGCTAAAGCTCCTTTTAGTGCTAGAGCCTCAGCCCTACGGATACTTTTGATCAACTAGAAAGTCAGATGGCGCAAATCATTTCTCGATCAAATAAGCATTCAATTGAACGAGTAATCTTTCTGGTGCAGGAAGTTGGCTGCAACCACGTTCTGGCTGTCGGATTCTCGACAGATGGGTTTGCAACAACACTCACCATGAGAATGCTAAACCTCATATGGGTGACTGCACGAATGCATATTGAGATTTACCGATATCCTGCTTGGTTTGTTCTGTTACTTTTCCTTGTTAACTAATAGTTTACTGTTCACGTTTCTAATACCTTTCGTCTGGAACAGGAGTGATGTGATTGAGATTGAGACATGGTGCCAACCGGATGGTAAAATTGGGATGAGACGTGATTTCATTCTCAAGGACTACGCTAACGGTGAAGTTCTTGGAAGAGCTACCAGGTACTTTTCAGTCCTTGGGTTATATTGTTCGACATTTTTTCAGTAGCAGGATTTTGCATTGGCAACCACTGAAAACATATAAATAATACGGAGTAAACTTTATAGCCACAATATTGGCTGCGAAATCTCAAGCTTCATCATACAGATCAGAAGTAAGCAGGGCAGTATAACGATTCCTGTATTCAACCCAAACAAGGCTGTAAATATTTCGGATCATGACATGAAAAATTCTGATGCCCCTCCCCAATTTCGACAAGATAGAGAGTGCAATTGGCTAACAGTAGAGTACTGCGACTTATATGAGTAGCGTACATGTATACCTACCAAAACTGACCAGTGCTGAATTGGCACGAACTCAACAACCCAAAAATGAACCGTCTTCAAACCACCGACTAAAACTTTACTCGAACCAAACTGGCTCATGTCTCAGATGACCCAATAACGACGCACCCGGCCCAATCCGAATGCTCGGTTTTTTAGGACTAGGTGGCTATATGACTTGATCACTTGAATATTGTAGAGATAGTCCATGATTTGTTGGGTTTGTCTGTCGAGAACTCCTAAGCGAGTCCTGTTACTGCGGTCTATTTATGAACATGATTGCACGTTCACTGTGGGCTCTGTGGCTAGTTAAATATCTATATATATTTAGATTTTTTGAAGAAATGTTTGTTTTAATTAGATTTGTCTGGTTTTCATACATCTTTATAATCTGTATGCTCTTGAACTTTTGAACTATTACAAACGTAGTTTATCGTTGTGACCTGAAAGTAATCAACGTTGACATAAGTACTTAAATTGATGCATTGTTAAATCTCATTGCAGCAAGTGGGTGATGATGAACATGAACACCAGGAAGTTGGAGCGAGTCACTCCTCAGATTGCTGATGAATATTTAGTATATTGTCCAAAAGAACTTCGGTTAGTCCTTTGATGTACCTTGTAGTTTTATTTTTTGCTGTACAATACTAACATTAGTGTGTCTGTCGGTGTTTTATGAGACTGAACAATGAAAATAATAAGTGAAAATTCGATCGTATGTTGTTTACAGCATATCCTGCTATGTTTGTTTTTTATACTGACAATACATCAAAACAAAACCTATGACCCTAATACCGTAGAGGCTCCTCCTCCCTATGGCGGAGTAAGGGATGTTGAATATGCACAGTACAAACCTTACCCTAGTGTCGGAGACACAGAAGATGTTTGCGAATGACCTATATAAAAATGTGTCAATCGCTTAGCGTCAGACAAAACCTATGAATATTACCATTCCTCCAAATACCTTTATCCAATCAAAGTATTTGTATTTCCTGCCCTCTCCATCAATATTAGGTTCTACCATATCATATTCTGTGGGTTTTGCCGTGCTCGGTTTCTCCCACACAGTTTGACTACATGGATTCACATGATGCCTTGATGAGCTACCATAGACACCGGAGCTACAAGTCTACGACGTTGTATATTCCTCTGATCTCTAACTAGTGGCCGATTTTGGAGTTAATTGTTGTTTAAGCATCCTATATGCTTGTTATTTTCAAAGATTTCGTGGAATGAAAGATTATTACATAGTTATTTTATCCCATTCTTGATTAACTACATAGTCCACAATATAATCTTCATTAGCTTTTGTGCCATTTGATAATTTCTGTAGATTAGCGTTTCCTGAAGAAAACAACAAAAGCCTGAAAAAAATCTCGAAGCTGGCAGACCCTGGTCAATTTGCGAAACTAGGACTTGTGGTAAGATGGTCCAACATTACAAATTCATCAATGCCTTCATTTTCTATTTTCTCATTTTTCTTTTGTTTTCCATCAATTGTCGACATGCCACTGAATTTACTTTCAAATGTATATAATAGCCCAGAAGAGCTGATCTAGACATGAACCAGCATGTTAATAATGTCACCTACATCGGATGGGTTCTGGAGGTCAGTACTTTCTCTTTTCCCTTTCGCTTGTACAGTTGTATGGATGGTCGCTTCTTCATATAAGGATGTGTTTGTCGAGGGATGTACTTGAGATCAAAATTCACAGCAAATAAGAAGGTAGACAGTTAATTGAAAACCACGCCGAGAATTGTGTCAGCCGTTACTTCATCACAGTATAAGAAGTACAGATTAGTGAGACATTTTTCTTTATACTACTCCGTATTACACTCCAAATCCTGAAGAGTAGTGAATATTTGGCTTCATCCGAAAGTGGATATACGGAGAGATTAATGAAGCAATTAAGCATGAAAATTGTACCATTGTACGTCAGAGCGAGGGAGTTTCTTACTTTATCGGAAATAAAAACCGCTACTTCACACATGTTTTTCCTACAGAGGTCTATTAGACAATGAAAGCTTCATATATCCACTACATTCTCACTGAAAACTAATAGATTTAACATGCTTTGCTTTTACCAGAGCATTCCTCAAGAAATAATCGACACTCACGAGTTACAAAGCATCACCTTGGATTACAGGCGAGAGTGTCAACACAATGACGTTGTGGATTCCCTAACAAGCGTAGAAACAACCAGTGGTACACATCTGAAAGGAACAACTGGGTCACGTTTAACCACAAGAAACGACGACACTGGCGTAAGTTTTTTGCATTTATTGAGATTAGCTTCTGATGGGTCTGAAATAAACCGGGGACGCACTGAATGGAGAAGGAAGCCTCAGAGATGATGAAGCGATTACTCGTCTCGGAGTTTATTTATTTTGTATAAATAATTGATGGTGACTGGGGATTATACAAAAATGTCATTGTCCATGTTTGTGTGAGTAGTTATAATTTCGGAGCCAATTATCTCAAACTCATTCTTAGCGCAGCTGAACTGTATGGGTCATTTGTGCAATTGTATATACAAGAACTTGGGCTTCTTATTTGTGAGACGTTCTCACCATGACTTTTTCCTGCAACATCTCACATACTTAAGTCATTTTCTAATTTTAGATTTCTTTTTCTTTTTTTTATTTGTTTTAGGGAATAAAAACCTTCAACGTGTGACAATCTTTTAAGAGATCAAATGTAGTCATAATTTATCGACAAAAGTTTGAATATATTTCAAATTTCCAAGCGTGTTCTTATTTAGGAATAAAGGTCAATTATAGGTCAACTACATAAGGACCAGATCGAATTAGATCAAGTTTCTCGGATCGATTCACAGCTTTATCAGGCCTATCAATGTACAAACAGCTGAATAAGCAAACAAGAACGATGAAGTTAAGTCATATTTCATTTCAAATCAGTGTATAGTCGGTATACCCCCCAAAAGGCTACTTCAAATCTTCAATTGTACAATAAACATCAATTGAATTTCTTAAAACTACATACATGACCTAAAAGATCACCACCATAAATGAGACGATACAACATGAACAAACAACGGCCAAAACCCCCCTCATGTGTGACCGACTAGAAATGTATAAAAATGAGACCTTTAATTAAGTCAAATCATCAACTATGTTGATACAAGAATGCATCTTCACATCCATACAACAGTGTACAGACAACGAACCGCAATTCTTCAAAAGCTGTGTCTCCAGCTCTGGTACACGCTACATGTAGCTTGCAGTGACAGCAAGCCATTTAACCTGGCCAACTGAGAAAGGAAAAAAATATACATATCAGCCTATTTTCGAGAAATGTGGTAAAACAAAATGCTACAAGGGAGACCCTTGTAACGGCAAAATGAAGCGGAAAAGGGATGACAAGCACGGAGGCTGAAAACAGTTTACATAATTTACAAGCAACGAATACTCGATCAAAATCATGCGTGTTTTTATCAAACTATGCGTTGGCAGTCTAGCAAAGACTTACGATATAACCCAGCTACCAAATCACATTAACGAATCAACCAAACATATTGCACATTTGCACCAGCAAAGAATATTCACGAAAAAAAAATGTCCTGAAGCTGTCCACAATTGCTAATCGCGCAAGATAGACAAAACTTTTGATGCAGCTGTAGTTCCCAAGGATGATGAAAAAAGAGAAACCTTTCGTTCAGGACCTACATCTTCCAGACTTAATGGCAAATAGGACTAGACATGCCAAACTGATAATTTAGGTTAAGTATGAGGGGTCAATTCAGGTTTGTTCAGGTCATTTAGGATTCTAGTTAGGTTTCACCCCTATTTTATCGACTCATTTTGGGTGCGGCCATGGGTCATTTCAGGTCAACAATAATGGGGTCTGTAGATTCAATAACAAAATTGCCTTTTCTTTTTTTAAGTCACTTCAGACCTTCTGGATTTAGTTGAATAGAGGTTGCCCAGGTCGGGCTTTTGTCACATCTGGTCAATATCGCATTCAGCAAAATTCAAGTCACGTCTGGGTCAGGGCAGGGTCAGGTCAATTCAGTTTCAGATCATATTCTGGGTAATTCGTTTTGAGTCATTTATGAGTCTTTGATCAGACTTATTGGGTCAGGCCACTAGGAACTGCCTTTCTAAGATCAATGGCTAGATCAATGAGAAACCATAGTCATAAACAACTGCGTATTCAGACAACTCAGTTTAAATTGAAGGAGCCACACCAACACATGGTAGAATGAAACAATATATGGATGATAGATATATAAACAGACCTCATGATGTCTTAGGAAGGTAGATCCTGAGTGTATCTTTCATCGTCACTTTTCTTCTACACGTCGGGCATTTACCCTGAACAGAGATTGCTTTTTTTATACACGCCTTGCAGAAAATATGACCACATTTTGTCGTCATTTCCTCCTCCAGAGAACTCATGCAAACAGGACAAGTGAATATAGGTTCAGGAGGTGGAGGTGGAGGCGGTGGTGGCGGCGGTGCCATGAACATTATTGTCTGCGCTGCCGTATTTCTGGCACGAACATCCTGCCATCAAACAAAACTATATTATGGTACCATAAGTAACCACATACATTTAGAATTCAATGGGATCAACAATCTGTATTTATACTACAGATTCAGTGAAATTCTAGATTAAAAAATCAAGAAACCAAAAGGTAAACATTGCCAGTCAAAAGTTTCTTACCACCGTGAAATCATTCGTCTCCAGAATTACATATGATTCACAATTGATAATAGGTTGATTTGCTGGAACTCTATGGCGCTTGTTACGACCATTAGCAGCGTCTCTATTTGAAGATTCTACTAAAGCCCAAGAAGAAGATAAAAGTGTAAACAGCGTTGGAAAGAACAGGAAGACATTCTAAATAACAAATCAATGCCATCCAGAATTGTACATGTCACTACGGTAAACTATCAAAGTATCGATATGTGAACTTACACGACATCAAGGGAGGGGAAAATTGTACTTAAAACAATCAAGGTCCCTCCAATGCAGAAATTTCAGTCAGTAGTTGCATTACTTAATCAATATAACACTCGGTTCACTATTGGTTGCAAAAAGCCAAAACATTTCTACCATTATAACTCGTAAATGAAAAAGGACCTCCCTCCCCTTATCCCCACAGCTGGAAAAACAAAGAAATTAAATACCTCAATAACAGTGACATCAGTTTTACATCGGGATAAGCAACAAGTCATGCCCTAGGGTCAGCTGTTTAGAGCTTCCAAGTTATCAATGTTCACGAGTTCATCCTTTCCAATCTATCACGGTCTTTCACCAAATTCACTAGAAAAGATCATTTGTCCCCATCACCAACCCCCAACAGAAAATAACAGGAAAAGAAACAACATTTAAAGAAACTCTAACTATGTTTCATGATGAAGTGTCAAGACAATAAAGAAGTCAACAGATTTTACTCAGATGTTTCATTCTGCTTCCCGATAACCAACATAAATCACATACGATGCCAGCAATATTTTGCAACAAAACTTTCACGAAAGCAAACATAGGAAACAAGTAAGCCATAATAAGTATATGAAGGTGCTTCACACTTGCAAGTCAAAAGGAGAATTCAGATTAAGTATGCTACAAATTTACATGTGTAACAGCTCTCACCTGATTCAACATCAACAACATTATTTCTACTCCGACTCCGCCTTGAATTAGTTTTGGCCTGCAATCAGAAACCCCCCAAAAAAAATCAATGAAATTCAAATAATTTATATGAGCACTTAAAGATCATACAGAAAAGGGGGAAAAGAAGGTCCAAACAAGAAAAGACAAACCTCCACAAAGGCCCTAGGGGAAGACAAAACAACATCATCGTCATCCTCAATCGATTCTACATCAATAGTTACTGGTGGGGGTGGATGTCTTTGTAAGCTGCCTTGGATTTCAGGTACAATAGGAGCATTGGTAGACGGACCAACATCATTAAAATGAAAATAGTCAGGGGGTGGTGCATTCAGATCAACCTCTAATACAATCTTCTTTCGCTGAGAACTAGGGCCGGCGCCTCTTTGAGGGACACACCTTGAAACCCTGGCGCTCATGCTCTACCAATATATCAATCCTTCTGCAGAAGGATACTTTGACCTGGCCGAAACGTAAACGCCACATAAGAAAGACCAAATCAATCATGATATTTGTTAAGCCATGGTTTAGCTCTTTTGGTTAGTGATGTTTCTAGGACTGCCAATGGAAAGACTGTTCATAAATAGTAAAGAATAATTAGGGTAGAAAGTGTGAACGGAGTTTCCCTTTCCTTATAAGCTTCTAAGATGTCTGAAGCACGTTTTGGGAAATGACCGATTAGTGACCATGTGCCGAGCTATCATACTGCAACCAAATTTCAAGGCCGTATCGGCCTTACCAATAAGCAACGTCCATGACTCGGCCGGCACAATCAAATCTAAGACCAACTCTCAAACTCATATACAATACCATGGCTCCAAATGATAATGAATTTTAAGGATGAAGAACGAAAATGAAACAAAATTAAACATTCCCGTCTAACACTCTCGAACTCATATACAATACCATGGCTCCAAATGATATAATGAATTTTAAGGATGAAGAATGAAAATGAAACAAAATTATACTTTCCCGTCTACCACTAGAGTTCCCACTAGCGAACATCCCACTAAAATTAACAAAAAAACATTTCTTAAGTCATTCGGTTCAAAAAAGTTGGAACTACGATAACATAAAGGTATGGACTTAAAACTCATATATGGTGCACTTGCTTGGTTAGATATGAGATTCTAAAGGGTTAAAATGGAGTTTAAAACGCAGTTTCGAGGGCTGGGGTGGAGTCAGAATCCATTGGGTATCTAGTTTCATCCGAAACTAACCCAACCACACATTAGAATTGATCGAATCGATTCGAAACCAATCCTAATAACATCAAACTTATTCTAAACCGTTCAACCAAACACCCCCTAATAACATTCAAATCGATAAATCGATCATGGAACAACAAAAAAACGAAATCTTCGAATGAAAGGACACGACACATTACTTACATAACATTAAATTTTGATAATTTGATCAATGAAATAGTCCAAGAATTCTCAAATTAAAGATCATCTACTAAAAAGTAACACCTATGAATACGAATGAACAACAAAATCAAGCGTAAAAACAAGATTAATTACAACTGAAAAATCAACAAAATTTTGAACTTTTTTGAACCCTAATTTAACCTAATCATCAAAATCAACAAAATCAACGATCAAACGATCAAATTCAACGATCGAATCGACAAATAATACGCAAAAAAAACGGAATTAAAAGCCGAAAATCAAAATTAAAACTGCAATTGAAAATTGAAAATTGAAATTGATAGATGAGAAAATTAGTGTATACCTGATTATGGTACAGATAGCTTCGATTGAAAAAATGATGATCGATGAAGATTGAAGAGAAATTATGATGACGATGATGATGATGAAGAAATTAGGGTTTACGAAAGAGGGGAATTGTTAGGGGGGGAGAAGGGGGGTTATAAAGGAGGAGTTGTTCATTGCTACTTGTCTACTACGGAGTAATTAATTCAGCACTCTCTCTCTCCGAGTTTCGTTTCGATTATTTATTTACCTCAAATATTTCAAAATGTTTTTTTATATTTAAGTTTAAGTTAATTTAGACAATGTAAATCAGAATTGTGTGAATTGAACTTGTGAATTGAACTTCTATTCTATTCAATACTCCCTTCATTTCATTGATAAGGCTTCATAGAGGTTTGGCACGGGTTTTAAGAAAGTGGAAAAAAGTGGGAAAAAAGTGAAGGTATAATGGTATTTTCAAATAATATGTAAGTTGTGTGTATTGAAAATTGTGAAAAAGTAGGGTTATTTTGGTAATTTTCAATGAAAAAAATAGATGAATTTGGAAATGAGACTTTATAAGTGAAATTTCCGAAAAAAGAAAGTTGAGCTTTATCATTGAAATGGAGGGAGTACATTTTTTCAAACATTTATATTTCAAGGTTGTAATATGACTTTTTTACCTATTGGGGGGATTTCGTTGGTGAGAGGAAGTAAGGATATGTGGATAAATTTGATACTTAAAGTACCATCTGCCACACCTTTTTTTACTTTAAGTTGAAACAAGATACGGAGTATAGTATTGATCATTTATCACACTTATTTGTAGGAGAATTTTAACTCAACTTTTAAGTTGAAAGAATCTACGAGTATCTTCTTATTCCCTCGTATTGTCTTTAATATTTTTATAATAATTTTTTAAAATCTACAATTATAGACATTGTCGTTGAATATGCGTCCCAATAAATCTAAAAAAGCAAATGATGCAATTGGATTGAGATATAAATGA
>JAUEKU010109242.1:0-12799 GCA_032274805.1 Gypsophila paniculata
ATTTTTCCCGACACCCCACGCACACCAAGCCCTCACCCACAGCAGCAGCACATTCACAAACGACACCCAAACTGGCCCTCATGCAGCAACACAAACAGCAACGCACACAACAATACAACCTCTGAATTCGTACGCACTAACGACTCTCAAACAGCCCCAAACCCCGATCAACGCACCCAACAACGTTCAACACACTCAACAACTCGAAGGGACACAACAACCAGGGCCAAACGTGCCAACAAACAGACCCAAACAACAAAGAAACGAATCACAAACAGATTGACATAACTGAGACAAAACAGACCGAATAAAAGGGATATTTGATCGAATTAGACCTATAAATCGATCAATGGTGATCACTAGTCAAGACCTATTGACTAGCAATCGAGATATAATTCGAGAACACGTCGAAAAATACCTAAAATTTGGATTGAAAATGCGTCAATCCGATGATCCAATTGAACGATTGAGAACAACGTACAATTGAGAAGGGTTTCCTATCTTTTTTTTTAACGTCAAATGTATCTTTTTTTTGGCCTTTATATATGGCTTTTACAAATAAAACCTAAACTTACCAAAACGGGTAATAAAAATCTAGCTATTGGAAAGTTTACAAAAGAAGAAAACCGCAACAGTAAAACAAATACAATCCAATCGGGAATTAGTAAATCCCGTTATTTAAGTAATAATAAACGAAAATGAAAGAACGAACTAAGTCATTCCGAGCTATTTGACTTGTCACAGCCTGCACTTGTCTTTGAGCTATCCGTCCCCGTATCACAAATGTATATGGAAGAATATCCAAGTGGAATGATACTTGATCCGTTTTATCGTTAAAACGGATATATTCGTCTTAAGGGAGATGTATTGGAGTGAGCTAATTAAGTCTAGTTGACGTGATCTTGTTTGTTGACGTCAGTATTTGAAGTAAGTGATTGGGCATCTCGATTAATTTTTTATTATTAAATTATTTTTTTTGGCTTACTCAAAACGATAAACTACAATAAACTAGTTTTAGTGCATATTGCTTGTAGGTCTTTTGACGGTTATTGTTGTTAAGCAGGAAACTTATGAGTACGCGGATGTTCTTATTACTCGGTTAAAGTCTATGATTTTGTTATGTCGTACAACGTTCTTGTTAATCAATGGAAATTTGGCAAAAGCTATATTGTTCGACTTTTTTATTGGCTTGATATAGGCTATGTGTTTATGTCTTTCCGCCACCATGACTTTTGTCTAGATCTTATAATATTGTTATTGTATATATATTCAAGTCAAAGAAATGAGTGATTAACATTTTTGTCTAAACTACCCCAAAATATTACTGAACAATTAGAATGGTGAATTACAGAATACCCATACAAGCGAGCTCTAACTAAGCAACAAAGTACGTTGCAAGAATGAAACTCAAAGGAATTGACGGGGGACTGCACAAGCGTTGGAGCATGTGGTATAATTTGATGCAAAGCGAAGAACCTTACCAGGTTAGCTCGTGCCGTAAGGTGTTGGGTTAAGTCCCGCATTTAGCGTAACCCTCGTGTTTAGTTGCCAACGTTGAGTTTGGAACCCTGAACAGACTGCCGATGACAATCCGAAACTAGGATGACGTCACTAATTTTGAGTAGGTCAGGAAAACACCTATCATGAAATCTTTACTTTAAATGACATCATTAATGAAGGTCGAGCCCAGGTAGACTTAAATAACGTCAATCATTTAATTATGACTGTTTTAGTACCTTATTTCGTTATTACTTCTACACTATAGTCAATGGTAGAGTTGGAATTTTAATTTAGTAAAGCAAAATTATTAATTGAATAAGGTTAACTAGAAAATTGTTTAAAAGTTTTACTTAAAAATCGAAAAATTTTAAGGTACAGAGGACGAATGCCCTTATCGACCTCCCTAATTCCACCCATGTTTATAGTAGCTCATGCACTCTCTCATTCAAAGTTTTAAGTCCTAATTTTCAAGGCTGCAAGACTATTACTACTGAACAGGTCACAAGACTTCCAAGGTTGCAAGATACAAGATTGACAAGTTAAACATGTCCATGGCTAACCAAGGACGCCGCTTAGTGGGAATTTTTTTGGTTTTTAAAAAGAAACAGTTCGAGAATGTTCAATTGTCCGAAATGAATTCCAGCCCCAATCAAGAATCCCCATGGAATTCCAAGACCTTTAGTGATTATGCAACATTAAACAAAGCAATAAACGAATATCATGGATGGTTAAGTAATTTCCTAGAAGTGGGGAAGTGTTTTCTTAATTTTAAGAACATCGTTAGAGCCAAAGTACTCTATAAATACAATCTCATATGGAGGAGAGGGAACACGAAAATATTAGTGAAACTCTACCGAAATATTACTACGACAATTACTTAGCATTTTATTTACATATTCATTGTACTTTGAATACGATACAAACGGCGAGCAAAGATCAATCTTGGCTAGCTTGGCGTCGACAGTTTTCCATTGCTTCCTTGAGGGTTTCTACGTCATCAATCTTGTATCTTTCTTGTTGATTCATTTATTTTCGTTTATGTACACTTAGCTATTATTCTTACAATTTTGATTATCTTAAATAGTACTAATTAACCTGCAATCTAGCTCTCAGACCTCAGTCAACCTTGACGTAAATTTACCAAAACATAAAGACTCCAAATGTTCAATAGTAACGCATACGAAAACGTATAAATTGTAAAGGATTAGTCGCAGGATCAAATAAGTATATTTGATTGATCATATTTCCATATTTTCATATTATATTGTTTATGTAAACTAGGCAATATACCCTTCATTTAGTATAAATATACCTTGTACATTTAATATAAATATACCTTGTACATCTCATTAGTAAGTAATGCAAATATAATTGTCATTTCTACATGGTATCGACCTAAAAACGATCCACCTCTCCTATTTTTCCATACGCCCACCACGCCGCTCCTCTCCTTCTTCTCCCTTGGTGCCGTGTCCCGCATCCCCCTTTTTTCTTCTCTTCGTGCATAATATACTCCCCTCCTTGTCTAGCCTTGTCCCCTCCTTGTCTAGCCCTTGTCCCCTCTTTGTCTCCGTCCTAATTCCCTTACTATGTCCTCTTCGTGCATACACTACTTTGTTCACTTTTGTCTTTGCTCAGTTTTGTCCTCTTCTCTTGCCTACTCCCTGCACTCTTCTCCTCCGTACCCACCCTGCACTGTTGTGCCTTCCCCTTTGCTCTAATCCCTATCCCCCTATTGTCGGCTCTTTGTCCCTCCTCCCTTGCCTTCTCACTTGTCCCCTCTCTTTCTCCTACGTGTGTCTACGTGCCTCCTCTATTCAACTTATCTTCTCCTTATTTGTCTCGTACATAAGTCTCTCGTATGTACCTCCCTTTCTTTTTTTTCCTAACCTTGACTTCCTTTTCTCCCATCCTATTCAATCCTATACCCGCCACGCGCACGCACCACGTCGTGCTCCCTCAAATAAACAAAACTATAGTTGTGCCGCGTGCCACAACCCCTACCTCACGATCTCTAACTACGCCCTCATTCTCCTCGTGGCTTTTGGACAACGGTGCGTCGCACCACGTCACTATGGGTCCCGAAAACTTGGTTGCTCACTTTCCCTACAATGGAACCGATGAGATCGTTGTTTGAAATGATACTGGCTTATCTATAACTCATGTTGGCTCAACTACGTTGTCACACTAATTTTCAACTTAATAACGTTTATTGTGTTCCCGCTATGCATAAAAAACATTATTTCCGTCACTCAATTTTGCCGTGACAATAATGTTACTATTACCTTCTAGCCTCCTTCTTTTTGTGAAGGACCTTCGCACGGGAGAAATTATCCTTCAAGGACTAGCTGGTGACGGTGTCTATTATTGGCCAAGTGCCCCTAAGACGGTTCATTCCGCTACTCACCAAGCATCGGACTATCATCATCGCTTTGGCCATCCCTCGTCAACTACTTTACACTCTATGTTATCTAGTCTAAATGTTAGGTGTCTTAGCTTACTAGAAACATTTACTGTGATGCTTGTTTTATTTTGAAGAGTACCAAACTTCCTTTTCATGATTTAACTCTTGTCTCGACGAGACCACTTGATATTATTTTTAGTGATTTATGGACATCTCCCGTATTGTCATATGATAATTTCAAGTACTATATTGGTTTCGTTGATCACTTTACTAAATACATCTAGCTCTATCCCTTACAACTCAAATCCGACACCTGTATTATATTCCAACACTTTAAAGCTTTAGTCGAAAAGAAATTTGACGTTCCGATTAAAACTCTTTACTCCGACAATGGCAGAGAAACCATGAAAATGACCTCTTTTCTTGCTACTAACGGCATCTCTTATTACACATCCCCCCTCCATACTCCCGAACACAACCGGCTATGCCGAACGTCGCCACCGTCACATTGTTGACACCGGTCTTGCTCTTCTCAATCACTCATCTCTTCCCACTCACCTACTGGTCTCATGCATTACAAACTGCCGCTTACCTAATAAATCGCATGCCCACACCTACACTCAATCATGAATCTCCTTATCGTCGACTCTTTGGTCAAGCACCAAACTACAAATATCTTCACAACTTCAGATGCCTTTCCTACCCTTGGCTCCGCCCCTACGCCTCTCACAAACTTGATAATCGCTTCGTACCGTGCATATTTGTTGGCTACTCCCCAACACAATATGCTTATCTTTGTCTTGATCGTACCAACCATCGCCTCTACTCTTCCCAGCATGTCCCTTTCTTTGACAATGTGATAAGCACTATTTTTATATCATTTTCGACCCCTTTCAACGTTGCATTTTGAGCATAATCTAGACTATTTCTAGTTATTTGCGACGTGTTTGTTTCTTTTGTCGTTTTGCTGCTCTTCGGTCGTTTTTGCAGGAATTAGCAATCCTGAGCCGATTCCATCATATTAAGAGGAGGCGGAGACGAGTTATGGAGCGTTGGACCGCGAAGGCTGAATAGAGGGAAGTCCACGTCCAAGTTCTATGAGGAAGAAGTGAAGAAAAGGAAGAAAAAATCGCAGCTGAGCCTAGGCTCGATCAAACGGACCTGAGCTCGATCGAGTGTCCTGGCGCTCGATCGAGCGGACCTGAGCTCGATCGAGCGTCACCTGTTTCCTGCAGATGTCGTTCTGCATTCTCGTTATTGCAGAAAGTATAAATAGAAATTCCAAGTCATTTTGTACGACGTCTGATTTTTTTAGAAGAAAACATATATTACAAAAACCCTTTGAAATATTTGGAGCACTTGTAATTCAACTTTTATGCACTTTTATCTTGCGAATTCAACTTCAAGCACGTAATCGGTAACTTGTCTTTAGTTTGTTTTGCTTAACATGTCTACCTTTTGCTTTACTGTTTTGCCTTTTGCCATGAGTAGCTAAACTCCATACTAGGGTTCATGGGGGATCTTTGAGTTTGATTTCAGGTTCTGTGGGTGTTGATTGAATGCATGTTATCGCTATTATGCTATGCTGCTGTTTCATGCTCTTTATGCAATTGATTGATTTAAGTACAGGATTGATTGACTAAGTTTGGAGACCTTTTACTGCATCGGGAGATGGGTTTAGGTCAGATTTGCATGAGATTCAGTAGGACTATCTAATCGTAGCTAGCGCTCGTTAATGTGGTCTAAGATAGATGCATGACCCGGGAGGGCGTATCTCATTACCTAATAGCTTTGCTTTGACTTGCATTTATCGACGCCGGACTGCCTTGATCGACTTATGGTGAACCCTTGACCCTAGACCTTTCGTTATTGTTAAGACTTTGCTTTTGCAACACTTTGCCCCTCTTGTGACCCGATTCTTGTTAGCTTGACCGTCTGAATCCCGTTTCCTCATGAGTTCGATCCTGACTTACCCTGGCTATATTGTTTGAGTGTGTTTGGTTCGCTCGATCGAGCGCCAAGCCACTCGATCGAGCTCAGGTCCGCTCGATCGAGCCTAGGCTCAGCTAAAGGCTTTTTCTTCACTTCTTCCTCCTAGAACTCGGACGTGGACTTCCCACTACTCAGCCTTCGCGGTCCAATGCTACGTAACTGGTCTCCGGCTCCTCTTAATACGATGGAATCAGCTCAGGACCGTTAATTCCTGCAAAAACGACCAAAGAGCAGCAAAACGACAAAAGAACCAAATACGTCGCAAATAACTAAAAATAGTCAAGATTATGCTCAAAATGCGACGGGGAAAGGAATCGAAAATGATATAAAAATAATGCTTATCAATAACAAGCTTAAATAAATTATAATCATATAATATGCTTAAATAAAACAAGAGTAATAGGTAGTGAACGCCCTACGTCGCTTATTAGCTCCCAAAACACCACTATTCGGTCTCAAAAATGCTTCTCAATAAACTCGGAGTCTACAATTAACACACAATCAATGTATTACTACTAACTCATACTAATTTCAACTAATTAATCAACTTAACCAAAAACCCCCAATTTAATTGTAAAACTAGGGTTAGGGTTTTGAGGCTCACCAAGTCAAAGAGAAAGAGGAAGAAGGAAAACCAAAGAGGAAGAAGAAAGGATGCAGGGATGACGGCCACGGTGGCCGGTGGTGGCCGGAACCGCGGCTTGCTGACCCACGTGTGACTCGCAAGACAGAGTAGTAGAGAGAGAAGAGGGCGCTGGGTGAGGTCGATGGTGAGGGTCGGCCGAACGGCTGCTGCCGATGGGGTTGCCGGTCGCCGAGGATAGGGGTTGCACGGGGAGGGGGTGTTTGGCTTTTGGGTTTTTGTGTTATGTTTATGTCTGTGTGCGTTTCTTTTGTTTTGATTTTTTTTGTCTTGGTTTTGTTTTTTCTTTTTGTTGTGTGCATCTGTTTGTTTGTGCGTGATTTTGGATTAGTTTTGTTTTTCTTTCGCTCTTGTTTCGGTCTCATATAATATTAAATACTATAATATATTTATATACATATATATTCGTTAATTCCCGAAACATCATTTAATATAATAAATATACTCGTTAAACCAAAATATTAATTAATATATATTAAAATATATTTACGAAAATACCGAGTATTACAACTGCATCCACGGTACTATATATAGCGTAAAACCACTGCCTATATGCCTAAGACTTGGCCAGACTCTAGTTG
This sequence comes from Gypsophila paniculata, assembly GCA_032274805.1. Classification (NCBI taxonomy): domain Eukaryota; kingdom Viridiplantae; phylum Streptophyta; class Magnoliopsida; order Caryophyllales; family Caryophyllaceae; genus Gypsophila; species Gypsophila paniculata. The sequence continues at coordinate 7,121 of JAUEKU010109242.1, forward strand.
TAATAATGTACACCGAATGACACTTGGGACCAAGAGCGTATACGCCTGCCTCTGGCCACCCTCAAACATAGACCTAATAAACTCGGTGTTGGCGGTTGTTCATTCCAATCGGTAATTAATGATACGTCACGTCATCTATACAACTAAGCTTTTTTTTTTGTTAAATGTAATAATACTATAAATCATGCCCATTTCAAGGCTCACGTTTGGGTTACATACAATTTTCCACTTTTTCACTCTTTTTGTAATATCTACTATATGAGATTACGACCTTGAAGCCATTGACGACCCCTAGAATGTAATGCCACATGCCTATGACAGGAAATCGGAGCTTTGAGAGCATGTACAATTGTTCTAACTATAGTATGAGGAATCATCACACAATGATCAAACCTTGCTTTGTTTCGAGTCCACCATATACCATATATAACTCCCAAGATTGTTGCACCTATCACTTGTTTAACAATCAATGACGAGAACCATTTGTTGAGCCACCAATGACATGTCTGCACTTTGGGTATAGATACCTTGAGTGTTTGAGACATTACCTCCCAACATTGCTCACTAAACTTGCATCGAGAAAACAGATGTTGATGATCTTCATCCTCAGTTCCACACAAAATACAAGTAGTGTCTTGACACACCCCGCTTTTGTGAAGCCTGTCCAATGTAGCCACCCTCTCTTGGATGAAAAGCCAGCCTATAAAGGAGTGTTTAGGGGTTGCCAACCCAGACCAGATCAATGGCCACCAGCATACCTGATTCTGATTACCAATAAGCCACTGATAGCCTGATGCCACTAAATATCTGCCATTCCCAACCTTCCATCCAGCTCCTACATACCTATGCTTGAGCTCATCCTTTACCTTACTAATCATTCTCCAAGCCCATGTAGAATTGACAGGAGGAACATAATCCCTCCAATCCCTCTACTTCAGGTAAGTCCCATGTATCCATCTTATCCAAAGTCGATCTTCTTTCTAAGCTATCCACCAGACATATTTTCCTAACAATGCTTTGTTCATGGCTTTTAAGTTAAGCACACCAAATCCCCCTGCCTTATTAGGCTTACACACATTCTCCCAACTGACATTGGGACCCTTAGAATGATGTTCACTGCCTTCCCAAAGGAATTTCAACAAATGCTATCAAGCCTCTTCATCACCTCTGCTGGGATGACAAAAATGCTTGCCCAATATGAGTGCAGAGAGGCCAATACCGACTTAACAAGGGTTAGTCTCCCAGCATAGGACAACTTCTTTGCCCCCCAACTTTTAATTCTATTAACAATCTTTTCAACCAAAACTTCACAATCCAACATAGTCAATTTCTTTGAAGAAATGGGCACACCTAAGTATTTGAAAGGAAGCGTACCTTTGATCATCCCAATAGTTTGAATAAGCTGACAGCTTATCTGAGCAGAAACTCCATTGAAAAACAGCTGGGATTTGTCTTTGTTCATTTGCAGGCCTGAAGTTAAGCTGAATGTCTCAAAAGCACTTAGCATGAGCTGAACTGATGTAGCATCTCCTCTATAGAACATGAGCAAATCGTCTGCAAAGCACAGGTGGGTGAGCTTCATTTGTCTGCAGAGGGAGTGGTATCTGAAGCCAACATTCTCAGCCATAACAACATGAATTCTGGTAAGATACTCCATGGCTATAGTAAATAATAGTGGAGACAATGGATCTCCTTGTCTTAGCCCTCTCTTGCCCTTGAAGTATCCAAATTGATGACCATTTAGAGCCAAGGAATAGGAAGGAGTAGTCACACATTCCATTATTAGAGCAACAAAGGAAGCAGGAAACTTTAGAGCAACAAGCATGTCATTAATAAACTGCCACTCAACCAAGTCATATGCCTTTTTCAGGTCAATTTTCATCAATGCCCTAGGTTAGCAGCTTCTTCTTCCATAGAGCCTAACCAAATCCTGACATATTAAGATATTTTCCACAATCTGCCTACCTTGGATGAATGCACTTTGGTTGAGGCTAATAATATCACTTAGAACCCTCCCAAGTCTGGAACATATAATCTTTGAAATGCACCTATAAAGTACATTGCAACATGCAATGGGCCTGAAATCCACCACAGATGATGGCCTTTTCTTCTTTGGAATTAAGGTGAGAATAGTATGATTGAGCTGTTTTAGCAATCTGCCAGTATGAAAAAATCAAGCACAACATTAGTAATCTGATCCCCGATGATATCCCAAGCATCTTTAAAGAACTGGCTGCTATAACCATCAGGGCCAGGGGCCTTAGTCCCATCAATTTTAAACATTGCCTCCTTGACTTCCCTATTTGTAACTAGTTGTAGCAACAATCTTATATGTTCCTCATTCACAAGTAAACCCCCAGCCACAGTAGGATGATGCACTGGGATTACCTGACATTGATTCCCCAAGAGCACCAAATAATAATCCTCAAATGCCTTATTAATCTGATGAGGTTCCTTGCACACATTACCATAGAGGTCCCTGATTTCCATGACCTTATTTTGCCTTCTTCTAACTTTAATACAGCAGTGAAAGAAAGCAGTGTTGTCATCACCCTTCCTTAGCCAGTGAGCCTTAGCCTTCTGAGCTAAGAAGCTATCCCCAGCCTTCAAGAGTTTAGCATAATTATCAGCAGCTGCCATCTCCTCCAGAATCAAGCCCTCATCAGAAGGATGTTGATGCATGGCAGACTGTTTCTCCATCAATGTATCCATTGCCTTCTGAGTAAGAACTTCAATATCAGCATATTAGCACCTATTCAGCTCCTTCAAGGGTTTTTTCAGCAATTTAAGTTTTTTGACCACTTGATAAATTAGGCACCCCAAAGAGTCTAGTCATCCAGACCTTAGGCACCACCTGCTTGAACATCTCAGCCTGGCTCCACATATTAAAATATTTGAACCCACATCTGCCACTTCTACTCCCCTGCCCCAATTCAATCACATAAGGGCAGTGATCAAATAGGCCCTCAAGCAAGAACTTAGCTGAAGAATGTGGAAATTTAATGAGCCACTCATCATTATGTAGTACCCTATCAATTCTGCTAAACACCCTGTTAGGAGGCTGCTGTTTATTGGTCCAAGTATAATAAGCACCCCTAGTCAACATCTCCCCCATCCTACATTGCTGGATACAGTCCAAAAATGGCTTTATCTCAGCAAACTGCACATCACTACCAATTATGTCATCCGGGCTAGTAATACTATTAAAATCTCCACACCACACCCAAGGGTCAGAGACATACCTAGATCTCCTGCACAAACTCCTCCATAAATCCTCTCTATCATGGATCCATAAACCATGGTGAGCCAGAATATACTCCCATCATTGATCAATTGACATTTTGCATGAATAGTTTGAGCATCCACTTCAAGGACATTAACTTGAATAATTTCAGAGTTCCATAATACCCAAATTCTCCCACCAGGATGATGAGAATAATTTGTGCATATGGACCATTTAGGATCTAAATTCAAAACTACCTTATTCAAATTAGAACTACATACCCTAGTTTCAAGGAAACCAAATAACTCAACCTTATTAATGTGTAGAAAGCACTTTATTTCTTTATGTTTGGCCAAGCTATTTAGTCCCCTCACATTCCAGAATCCAATATTAACCATGATCCCTCAAAGCACTAACTAGCACCCCCCCCATGCTCTGGTGCACCATATTTCAGAGAGTTTGCATATGAGACCTGAGGCCTTACAACACTCCCCATACCTGCAGGACTAGCATGTTCCACCTCATTCACAGTCTCCATTACTGGCTGCTTACCCGGTCTCCTAGGAACATCAATCACTTTTGGCTGCCATACCTTCTTGACATTAGGGTCTACCCTTCTCCTGCAATCAGCTTCTTTATGCCCAAATCCATTACACAGCGTACATAAAATAGGCATCCACTCATATTCCACCCTAACAGTCACCAAATTCCCCACCTCATCATCAAATTCAATCACAAACATCAACTCCTGATTAATCTCCAGCTCAACCATAACCCAAGCATATTCCAAATGAGTCCTTTGCTTTGTATGTTCATCCACCTTAAAAACTTTGCTTACCTCTGTAGCAATCTTCTCCATGCACTTATCACCCCAAAATTTAAGAGGCAACTTATATAACCTTATCCACACCGGGACTTTGAGCACAGGCTCCTTTACCAGATCCAGCTCACACTACCAAGGCTTAATAATCAGGAGTTTGTTATCAAAAGCATGGAACCCACCTACCAACACTTGCTGCTGAATCTCTACAAAAGGGAAATGGACTAGAAAGACCCCATTCGACAGGAACGAGATCTTATCATATCCAAATTTCCTCCAAATACGATTCACAAACCCAGCAACTACCGATGGAGGGGGATTAGCGCCAAGAATATAGCAAACCACAGCACTATTCCAAAAACTAACCTCGGTGTCCACATCATCTTTATCAATTTTGAGACGCGCTTTAGGTGGTTGAACCTCCGAATGAGATCCTTCAGCCTCCTTGTTCTTCCTTGATGTGCGAACACGTTGCCATCCCTCATCTTCAAGACCGATAATTTCCCCCAATTCTAAGTCCAACGGAGGAATAGGGATTGCTTCCTTTCGCGGCGGGGTCAGGAGCTCTTCATTGTTTTTATTAGACCTAATATTTTGAGTATTAGAGGATGTTATAGTATTTATAATTTGAGAAATAGAATCAGAAATAGTCTTATTAGTAGGAGTAAGAGACTTAGTATTAGTGTTTTTCTTCTTTTTAGCCATTGCTAATGAAGTGCTTGCTGAAATTCCTAGAGAGAGGTAAGAGCTTCTCTCTCTAGAATACTCATCTCTTGAAATAAAAAATTAATAACCCTAAATTATATAAAAGGTACCCGCTAATTATGAAAAAGGCTATGCGAGAGAGGGGTGCATACGAACAGTGCGCGATAGACAGTGAGGCGTCAACGACAGACACGATAGACAGTGAAGTTAAGGCAAGAGATGGTGTGTGGTAGGTGGTCCATGGACGATATTATAAGATGCACAGGACTAGACAGTAGAGGAATGTGGAGGACGGCGAAGTGCTTGACGATGGTGGCGTAGCGGTATCTTGAGGTGGGACGTGACAATGAGATTATGCGAGTTTGGAATGTCAAAGGGATGAGGGTTAAGAGGTGTACAAATTGTGAGAGTCTGAAGAGCATAATTAGGGTTTAATAAAGCATTTGATGACTTATGTATTTTTCCTGGAATCTTTTTGTTTTCTTTTTAAATTCATTAAAATTAGAGAACATCTAAAATGGATAAACGTTCTCTACGATATTAGAAAACAGTTATCGCATTTAACAATTATTCCTTTTACAAAAGTTTAGAAAATGCCTAACTTCCTAACTTGGACAATTGTTCTCTTTTTTTCCTAAAGAATGCTTTGTAATACCCGAGATTTTGTCATCTATTTATAGTAAGTCTATTTATAGTAATTATTATTTATAATAAGACCATTTTAGAAAACATATTCTTAAAGAGTTCATTTTTAGAAAAGCTAAAGTTATAGTAGTAACATTTAAAGTTATTGTTATAACATTTAAACTTATAATTAGTTTATTAAAATTATAGTTGTGGATACCGGGAAAAACGATTCCACTCGACGTTTTGCAAAGGTGTTTCCGTTCCGCGCATCGGGTGTAAGTTCGAAAACTGCTAATTGGCGAAA
>JAUEKU010109790.1:0-12795 GCA_032274805.1 Gypsophila paniculata
TCACAAAAAATCGCAACACGCCTCAAATAGGCGATTTTTTTTAAGACAAAAACCTATTTGAGGCATTTTTTGCAAAACGCCTCAAATAGGTACCTCTATTTGAGGCATTTTTGGCAAAACGCCTCAAATAAGTACCTCTATTTGAGGCATTTTTTAGACGCCTCAAATAGCATTCCTATCTGCTGCCCCGCATTTGAGGCAACGCCAAAAACGCCTCAAATGGGCTTTTTTCTACTAGTGTCGGTAGCTAATTTAGCAACAACTAAATTGGTCTCTAATTTAGTCTCTAACTTAGCTACTAATAATTTTTGGTCGCTACTTCCACTACCGTCTCCATTGTTGTCTCAAAAGTAGCTACTACCGAAATGATAGGAACGACGGTAGCTATAATTAGTAGCCAACTCGGTAGCAAAATTAGGGCCAAGGGTTTTAGCTACGGACCAAATTCCGTCGCAAGTTTTCTCTCTATCTGTAATTAGCGACTGAAAATCATCTTTGCTACTGAAAAATTTGTAGCTAATTGTCTTTTCCATTGTAGTGGATGATCTTATTGCCGCAATTGTTGAGAGCACATACCCGTTTTTACGAGATAATTTAGGGAACACATATTACTTTCGTGAAAGAGTGGTGTTAGCTCCCACGCATGATGCTGTTGAGATAGTGAACGACTATGTATTGTCTCTTCTACCAGGTGATGATAAAGTGTGATTGAGCTCCGATCAGATACACAAAGACGAGAGTAACTATGCGGCCATGATCTCTATTATACGGAGTTTTTGAACACGATAACGTGTTCATGCCTCCCAAACCATTCTTTAAGGTTAAAGGTGAGGGCTACAGTCATGCTCCTTAGAAATATTGATCAATCACTAGGATTGTGTAATGGGACAAGGTTGGTGGTAACTGATTTAGGACCCATGTTATTAGAGCCATTGTTCTTTCAGGTAGTAATATTGGCGATAGGGTATATATGCCCCGGATAACGTTAACTCCTTCAGATTCAAATAAATTTCCAATGAAGTTCGAGAGGAGACAATTTCCACTAACAGTTGGTTTTACAATGACTATTAACAAAAGTAAAGGACAATCTCTCTCTTATGTTGGTTTGTATCTACCTAAACTGTTTTTTAGCCGTGGATACGTAGCTATTTCTAGAGTAACTAGCAAAAAAGGCTTAAAGATTCTTATTTGTGGCAAAGACCGTGTTATCTCTAACACTACAATCAATGTTGTATACAAAGAAATTTTCCATAATCTGTAGGGTATTCAATTGATACATAAGTGAAAATTTATTTCAATTGGGGAGTCGTTTATTATTGTTTGCTATAATTTATATCATTCATTAACATTCATAAATATTTTATATTTGTCAGGTGTCTTTATCTGAAAATGAGATCCACACAGTTGAGGAAGAGCATGTAAATAGTTTTTCATATGATAAATAGAGCTAAGAAAATTTGTCTGGAACAAAAGTTTCTTTTAGTAAACTTTTTTGGCATAGATTTTGATATTAGACGATGATAAGATTATAATCAATTACTTTTACAGCCTATTTTATTAGAATTTTTGTTAGAGACGGGACCGAAATATTAGTCAAAAATTATCTTAATTTTATATTTCACAGTTTTTGTTTCTTCGTTTTTTATTTTTCATTTGGCAAATTTCAATTGTCACACTCGAAACATCCTACACAAAAAGGATATTCACTAAACTAAAGCGTGAAACATTGTACATTTTTTTAACAAGTACAAAAATTTTAAAAAGTTTCAACATATGATCGATCACTACAATCAACGATCAATAAAACACACAAACACAATCACAAACCCAAGCACAACTCACAAGTTACAGGTATGAAAATTTATGATAATATAAATTAATACCAAAAAATATATAGATAAGTTGAAACTTGAAACTATGCGGACGATTTCGTACCTTGATAAGCTAATCTTTAATTTCAAAATCAAGCCCCTCCGATTTCATCCTCTTACATCTGTACTCACCAATTATGATGAACATATATAAGTCCTCAATCATCTCAAATGCATGCTCATTTTTCACTTATAAAAACATAAAATTTTTCACATGCAAAACATAAATCGAGTATTAACAATCAAAATTTGTTCAATTTCTCTTAGTATTACTCCGTGAAACATGTGAAAAACTCTTAAAACATCAACAATACAATATCTTATAATGAAACTTATAACAAGAACAATTAAAAAAAAATTACATGAGATGATTAAATTCCACACTTTGATGCGATGGGTAACCTTGACTCTTGAAGAAGATGGTAATTTATGGTAAATTTTTGAGATGATTAAATTACCATGTCGTTTTGGTAGTAAGATGATGATAAAAATTGGGGGGAAGTTATACTGTTTTTCTAATTTTTGTTTTGTTTGAGAGAGAAGATATAGTTTGGAAGTGGTCATTGATGTGCAGCACACACGTGGTAGGTAGAGACTAATGTTTGTCCATACGCTATGTTATTATTGTAACAATCGTCTAACATCAATTAATTATAAGTAAAGATCGACTGATTGTCGTAGTTAAAAGTTAAGGTATATAGTAAAGAAAGTGAAATTAATTGTCTACTTGAACACGTACGTGAGCGTATTGACAATGTCATATAACAAGCTCTCAATACATCCCGTGATGTTCACAGGTATAGGACTAGTATAGTGTAAGTTCATAACGTTGTACATTATTAGGCAATAAATTGACATGAATAAAAGTTACCAATAAAATATCCAAAACAATCCTAGGAAAAAAAAAAAGCAAAAAACAAGAATATTCTACAAGTTTTGGGCCACGTTAGAGAACAAACGAAAATAATTGGGCCACCACCAACACAAATAATTCTCATATGGATCAAGAAAGGTGATAGTTGGAAAGTAGAAATAGGAGACTTGGAAATGTTAAGAGATTCTTTTGGTTGGAACAAATTCACCGAGTGGTTGACACATGTAAAAAAGTGACATCAGTAGAACTGTCTTTTAGTAGATAGGGGATGATGGGAAATTTGGGGGAGAAAGATTAGAGTGATTCAAGAGGAAAGTTTGTCGATTGTTCATTCATAATCCTCCATTACAAGTTAAACATCATTATATTAGAAATTTTACTCATTTTGACCTTTAAAGCAAACTTGCCCTTCTTACCCTTTTTGTGACATGAAATGTTATGAATGACCTCATGAGATATAGTGATATTTTCCATGATAATTCTTCTTGATGGTGTAAAAGCATTTTGGTAACATCTGTGACAAGATTGCCCATGAATTGTTTTCACACGGTTGCAAATGCATTTTGTAAAAATTTTCATGATAACGTTGCATAAGTTGATCGACCTATAATTGTCAACGGACTCTAGCGCCTTGGTCTTAGGGACAAAGAAAATAAAGGTGCGGTTAATTTTTTTCAGAACTTTCCTTGTGTTATGGGTATCCAAAACCACTATACAAATATCTTTTTTTATAAGTGCCCAATTCTTATGAGAGAAGAAGGGTGGGATTCCATTAGGACTAACGATTTTTGGGCACCAAGCTGAAAGGTAACCTTTCTAATTTCTTTATCGGTAATCGGTTTATTAAGACAATCACAATTCTCTTCCTTAATAAACATTTTATTTGATGAGAATACGCCATTGAATTCACTATAAAATGACTCAAATTTCGCAGGGTCAGGCGGGTTATAAAGATCATAGAAATGATTACAAAAGAGATACTCGATCTCTAACTCCTTGAAAGTCCAAATACTATTATATTGCTTAACAATAAGAATGAAATTACTACCTGTCCTACCTATTACCCAGTTAGAGAAGAATTTACTACATATATCCCCTTCAGAAATCCACTTGATTTTGGCTATTTGTCTCCAATATTTAGCAACAGTTGTTGCAAAATTCCATGAGATCTACGTGAATTGCTTCATAGCCGCCTTTATCCGAACCATTTTCAATACCCAGAAGCACTTCCTCAAGTTGAACATCAAAATCAGTCCAACATTTGCTCCGTTCTTTTCTTTTATTAATTGAACAAAGTCTAAAAGTATTATCCTGACAGCTGAAAGCTTCCTAGTGAGAATGAAACCTGTTGAACCTTTATATACTTTCGTCCATTCTGCATTAATAATGTGGTAGCATTCCTCAAAATCAAAAACTTTAAAGCTTTAGCTTATAAGTTTTTTTAGACTTATCTCTAGTTGGATTGGTGTCAATTTCAATCGGTGCATGATCAGAAATTGGGATCGAAAAATGGCGAATTCTTGTTTTATAGAAGTTTAGAAACCAATTTGTTGATTAGGCTTTGTCTAGTCTTTCAAAAACCTTGTTAGACTCCTCTCTCTTATTACACCATGTGAACTTTGGACCTTTGTATGGAATATCTTCTTAGTTACAATATGTTTTTCACGTAGAAAATATATCCGCCTCCAAGATAGTGCTATTCTTACTACTTGAATTTTCCCATAAAAATTCAACTTGGTTAAAATCAAAGAAGAAAGGGTTTATCAAAAGAATCAATCCATACTTTTAGGGCATCCCAAATCACATGACGTAAATGAGTACGTGGTTCACCGTAAACGCTACACAAATATCAAAGATGACCAATACATTGTTCCACTAGAGCAATGATGAATTATTACATTTGAAGATGATTATAAATTTTACATGGCCTTTTCATCCAAGCCATAATCCCCCACTAGCTCCTACAGCATCAAAGCCTTTAATGTTCGAGATTCCAAAGGAGTGACAAAAATGGTAGGCTACATCTGACGTACACTTGATTTCACTTAGGAACACAAAATCATAAATTTTTTGAGATGAAAGATCACTTTATTAAATACAAATCATAATAATGATACAATGAACGTAAAAATAAACGTAATGCAATTTTGTAAAAAAAAAAAGTAAAATACATCGTGTTTAAAAATAAGATCACTAGTAGCCTAGTATTAGAATATGACGTTTCTGCATACCCTCTATTATACCGTTGTTTCTTCTTACCGCCTTCCGCGAGGGGGTCTGTGGTCTAAAATTGTTTTATCGATCTTGACAAGTTGCACCAATAGATTTGACATTATTTGAAGATCTACCAGGCCGAATCTGCTATATATCCTCGCGGAAACTATTGGCCTTAAACTAGCGCTTCTTTGGGCAAGAAACAAATGTCTCCTTTATGTGGTGATTTGCATCGATTCCCTCCAATTAGTGCCTCTGTTAGCTAGATTGGCTGTAGAATGTCGTATTATCATTGGTCTTCTGAAGGAGATCAAACATATGTTGTTTGTTTTTCATTGTCTTAATTTCATTTACATTTCGCATATGTCAAATAATAGGTCCACCATATTGCAAGCTCAACTATGTAAAGTTAAAACCTCTTTATTATTGGAAATAACGGGAGAAATTCTACATGGTACCCTTGTATATTTCAAAATTCTACGTGGTACCCTTCAGTACTTCATTTTTGTAAATTATCTACGGTACCTTTGAACTCTAATATTTTCTTCCAACCACGACCTTATTAATATGTTCAGGTAATTTTTCCATAGTTATTCACTTGTCTCGTCATATTAATCATCTAAACCTATCATGTTCATCATTTTGATTTATTATCTTCATCATCTTCAATTCTTTATCACCCCAAAAAAAATTGATGTAAAATTCAAAAATCTAAAATTTTAGCATGATCTACAAATAAGAAAACAAAGTATTATGAGAGTAAATTTGAAAATTTGCCAAATTCATAAATTTTTTTACAATTAAGAAGTTCAAACAAATTAAAATTTAGCTTAATTGCTATAATTGTTCACTGAAAACTTGATGTTTGTGACGTAAAATTGGAGGATTGATAATCTTGATGTGTTGAATATATATTCAAATTTTATTTAATTATCATATGATTGCACATATTTAACTTTTAGAATTTGATTGTAAGGTTTTTTTATGATTAAATTTTAATTGAAATGTTGTTAGGATAGCTAATTGAAATATAGAGTGAAAATAACGAATATGTTACATAAAGATGATAAAATTGGTGAATATGAGGAGGTAAAGATGCTGAAATAAATAGCTAAAAAAAAAAAAGATTAGTAAAATTATAATGATTGTTAAAATGTGTAAAACTACGGCAAATTTAATCGCACATATAACTTAGGTCACGATGTATAAGAAGTAATTGAATTTAAGGGTACCATTGATAATTATAAAGTACCATGGGTAACACGTAGAATTTCAAAAAAATACAAAATATCACGTAAAATTTCCTACAGATAAAAGTTTCACGATAAATTTATTATAAAAACTGTTTCACACGAGAATTTGGACTAACACAAATTAACTCGAATGCTTGAAAACATAAGTTTTCCCTCGAAGCTAACCCCTTGGCCTCGATTCCGGTCTTCATTCCACCTCTATCTCCCTTTCTTCCCTTTTTAACCAAGGTTGAAGTAAATTGACAAAAAAAAACCACTCATTAATACAACAAATTCTTTATTTTGTAGGAGTATAACAAAGCGAAATTGATAACCCCTAACCTCTACCCAAACCAAAATTGTCGGAGGTTTGGAGGTGACAGACACAATGTGGCGGTCATCATCTACTCTCCGAACCTACGTTACCCGGTCACTTATTTCTCCGCCAGTTTTCCAACGGAGTTTTCAAGCTTGTTCTTACTCTTGCTTTCCCTCGCATTGCCTTTCGCCTTCAATTGTACCCCAGATGGTGTCGATTTCGTGCTCGAAACCGTCTGTCGGTCTTTTCGCCCATAAAGTCTCTCTTCATTCTGATAAGGTTTTGAGTTTTGACTCTGTGATTTTGTGCGTTTTTTTTGAAATAGAGTTCAATCTGATTGTTTGTCTTGCATTACATCGTTATATACCTACCTGTTTGTGACCAAAATGTGATCATTGTTGAGAAAAATGTGACCGCTTTATAAAGGTTTGAAAATATCACAATTTACTCGATAGTGATTCTGATAAGCACTATAATAGTCACATTTTAGTCACAGTTAACTGTTATGTGCAACCGTCTCATTTGAAAATTTGGGATCAATGGAAATTGACCTAAACAATGGCAACTGAATAAAATGTGCATTTGTTGTCGGTGTTGTCGACACAGGGTAAAGTTGCGAACATTTGACCCCTTTATCCACGGCATTGGTTGGTTATGTAGCTGGATTTAGCCATTTTAGCGGTTATTGTTGAAATTGGAAAATTGAAAATGATAACGGGGTTCATATTGGCCATTTGGCCTAAACATTGACAGCTAAATAAAATGTTCATTTGTTGTCGTGTTATTGACACAGGGTAAAGTTGCATATATCTGACCCCTTTCTCCATGGCAATGGCTGGTTTTGTTGTTGGATTTAACAGTTTAGCGTTTATAGTTGAAATTGGAAAATTGAAATTGATAACCGTCTTCGTATTGGTTGAAGGCCACCGAAAAGTAAGGAAATAAGGCAATTTGTTTATTCCTTGTACTCTTGTAGATCGAGTGTATCACAGTCAGTAGAGTAAAAGCTGAATGTCTTTGCACTTCAATTTTTTTAATTATGATGTGTAATCTATGAAAGTAACTGACAGTGAGCTCATTCTTGTCGCACAAAGCACAAACTTGCAATTTCTTTTACTTTGTTTCTTGTTCTAGTACCTTGACAGTTGACAATGATTTACCGTTTCTGATGTGATTGTTCTCCAGAGGGTGAAGATGATAGGACACGCGTTGATGTCAACTGCAGCCGGTGATGTAAATGGTGAGAAGCAGGCGATAAAGAAAAACAGTGTCCGTGAGGCTAATACTGATCAAGTTGCAGATATGAAAATACTCAGTACCCTTGTTAAGACCTTATGGTCGAAGGATAACGTAGAATTTCGTCTCAGGGTTATTGCAGCCTTGGGTTTTCTTGTTGGTGCTAAGGTGTGCTTACGTCTATTGACTCTATTCTCGCCACTGCTTCAATTCTGTGCCACTGCTTTATATATTCATAATATATTTGATGTATTTATTTACCATTCAGTCGTTGCTTGAGTTTCTTGTCTGTATCCTGACAAAGCATGGACGACTCCTTTTTCTTTCTCAGGTTCTGAACGTTCAAGTTCCTTTCCTGTTTAAACTCGCAGTGGATTGGCTTACGACTGCCACTGGAAATACCGATGCTCTTGCCTCCTTCACGGCTGCCAATTCATATATGCTTGCTTTTTTTGTTAGCCCAGCTGCTGTTTTACTTGGTTATGGGATAGCAAGAACCGGTGCTTCAGCTTTTAATGGTAATTGCTGTTTGTACTCTTTTAAGACCTACGAGTTTGACTCTTTGAGCTATCTCTCTCTGGAAACTAAACCCTTATAAGAGATATCATGTCGTTTTCAGCCAATCTTATTTTAGTCTTCACTCCTTCATGGCCTTGTCTTTCTTTGTGAGTGCCATAATTAAAGAGCTTTGTGGCTGCAGAATTACGTACTGCTGTCTTTTCAAAAGTTGCTTTGCGGACTATTCGTTCCTTGTCTTTGAAGGTAACTTATCTTTACTAGTTGACTGCAGCATCTGAATCTTAATTGCAGTTAATATGTGTAGCAAAAACCTTTCTCAAATGCCAAATGACTAAACGCGTGAGCTATATAAATCGAAAGGGTTTTCAGTGCACTAACACCACACATTTAGATCATCAGACCACTGGAACTATACAGGCCCCTATGTACAAAACAACAACATAATTACATTACTGTAGGTCTAGTCCCTCAAAGTGTATACTTATGCATGATAATGAATAAAAAAGTCTGGTATCTTTTTGGGTTACTTTCAGCTTTTGAAATGACGGCCAAGTTGTTTGGCACTAAGTTGACCAGATTTCAGAGTTCCATCATGTCAGCTTGCCACTTTATCTTGTAATTTGCCTGGAGACAAGCCCATCTCTTGTAATGTGCTTAAGGTTGAGCCTATAAGTGGTTTAGGAAATTGGAGATGAGGATTATTGAATGGTAGACTTATCATCTTAGATCTTCAAATGCACTTTCTTTTTCAGTTTTGTTTGCAAGGATACGTAAAAATGTCAATATATCCGTGTAATGGGTGTTACTGAAAAACTGAGCACTTTAATAATCTTCCCACAAGTTTTACATAAACTGATAGACTGAGTACCTATATAGTTACATTTTGTTTGTTGGGCCAATTTATCAAATTCTTTACATTTCCATTTCGGCTAATTTTGAAAACAAAATTCCACTTTAACTCTCAACCTCTTTTCCATTTACCAACACAACCCAACCTTCTCCTTCCACCTCAAGTCCTAACCGCCACCCACTACCTTGCCCCCACCCTAGCTCAGTCATCCTCATCCAGCCACCTCAAACCCATCTCTAAACCACCTCTAGATGAGTAAGGCTAATCGTGTAATATGAATGTTAAAATACCCTAATATTTGTTCACCTAAAAACTGATTCAAAAGCATTCATAAAGAATTAGCATAAGACGGAGTATTATTTTTATTCTTAGATTGCATATATTAACCTTTGTTAAGGAGGAACTAATTGTGGTTGCTGATGTTTATTTTTCAGGTTTTTGCTCATTTACATAATCTTGACCTGCGATACCACCTTAGGTATTTTTTTTTTTTCCCACAGTGTTCTTTACAATAGTCAATTTTATGTATGTAATTTATTCATGAAGGGCATCGCCGCATCGGTAGTCTGCGAGCGGCAATTTGATTTGTTTTTAGAAAAGGTTAGGACTTTTTAGGTTAGCTCTGAAAATTCAGGTAAAATAATAGATGTTTTGGAAACCTCTCACAAACCTTGTTTTGCTCAAAAAGTTAAAAACATTAGAAAATCAATAAGATAACTTTCCAAAATTTCCCATGATCCTAGCCACCAGATGAGCTCTTTTGTAACTTGGGTGAAGTGAATCAGGTTTCTGGTCTCGTCAGCAGGTGTGTGAAAACTACGAAGTGAAATACCAGGTCTTCAATGCATAATTGTGGTGCTTGGTTCTATAACCTCAAAATATTTAGAAACAAAAGGATACGTTTAAATAAGCTCTTGAAAATTCTTGATAAGCTTTTGAAGTGAAGTCTTTTTATTTTTCTTTGTCCTTGAACTTCTAGTCGAGAAACTGGTGCTCTGAATCGGATCATTGATCGAGGTAGCCGGGCTATAAATTTCATCCTCTCATCTATGGTGTTCAACATTGTTCCTACAATTGTGGAGGTAAAGATCTGTATTTACATTAAAGGGCTTTAATATTCTTCAACTAAGTAAACCTTTGTTAGCATCATCTTTTTTATCTATTTCTTTTTCCAGGAGTTCTTTAAATATTTAACCTTATAGCTTTTTAGATATCTATGGTATCAGGTATATTGGCTTACAAATTTGGGGCTCCTTTTGCGTGGATTACTTCCCTGTCAGTTGCTGCATATGTGGCTTTCACATTAACTGTGACGCAGGTAATGTAACAATTACCAGTGCTCTTCCATATAAAGATTGTGTGATCTAAATTCTAAAGTCTGTAGCTGTTGTTCAAGAGTAATTGTACTTGTCAGTATCCTTTGAGGATGCAGCGATGAATGATTACAAAAACTTGACTCTATATGTGAACTTTATTGTACAAAGCCAGAAAAAATCTCATCTTCCTACGACAAAGCATATATATACATAAATACGAATTAAAATGGCATTGGTTTGTTTTTGGTCTTCATGAAGTTAGCTACAATTAGTAGTGCATAAAAAGGCATGTGATTTGTTCAGTGGATGTAATGCTCCCCTACGATAAGAACAATAATAGATCTCATTGTTGGGGTGCTGAATATTACGAGTCAACATTGTTGGGTTGTTCACTAGATGAATCTTTTCAACTGATAGATTTGAAAAGGAGAATCGACTAATTTATCAACCTAAATCACCTTTGCGCATTGGTCAACAAGCCAAGCTTCACGACTGGGCTCAAATACTATTCCTGTATGCGTAACATCAGACTTATCACTTAATAATGACCAATCTTAATCTGCACCCACATACCACTCTCACAATTGTCACTTGTACTCAAATTCACTCTTTTGGCTAAGTCTTTGGTACTACAAGCGGAGATTACATCCACTGCAGAAATCATTGTTCTTTTTTTTTTCTTTTTTTTTTTTTTCCTGTCCTCATAACATGCTGTCGGCTTAATTTTAAGGATTTCTTCTATGTATGCTACTTGGATTCAAATGTTACTATCTATGCACATTTATGATAATTTTTGTCTTTCATCCACAGTGGAGGACAAAGTTCAGGAAGATCATGAATAAAGCTGACAATGACGCAAGTACAAGAGCAATTGATTCACTTATCAACTATGAGGTGCATTTTGCCCTCAAGTTCAATGTACAATGTAGCATAGTTCTGATGATTCCATTTTATATTGGAGATTCTGATTGCTATTTTCCTTCTTTTTAGACTGTCAAATATTTCAACAACGAGAATTATGAAGCTGAGAAATATGATGAATTTTTAAAGAGTAAGTCATCTACTGTAATATGTTTGCATGATGTGTATCACCAAGGCTCCACTTGGCGAAATTTTTGGAACCACATTTATCTCTTTTGGCTTTCTTCTCTGATTAAAATTGGTCTGCAGATCTTTGTCACCTGAATCTCTAGTTATAACTTATAGTTCTATGTCTTCGAGCTTGAATTAATTTCCGTGCTGATCTAGTGTGCAATTTGTACTTGGCCAGGATATGAAGATGCTGCACTGAAGACCCAACGTAGTCTTGCTTACCTCAACTTTGGGCAAAATTTAATATTCAGCACTGCTCTATCATTGGCCATGGTTTTGTGCTCTCATGGTATAATGGATGGACGGATGACAGTGGGTGATCTGGTACTTTACTTTCTAATCTGTTGGAATCTTAACTTTGATATGATAATATGCTCATTAGAAATGACGATCAATAATTTGAAAAACAGGTTATGGTAAATGGGCTCCTCTTCCAACTGTCCCTACCTCTAAACTTTCTCGGTAGTGTCTATCGTGAGACAATTCAGAGTCTCGTGGATATGAGATCAATGTTCCAGTTGTTAGAGGTATATTCTACGATCTGCTACATTTTGTTGATTGTGCGGCGTTCTTGTCTTATTTCTAAACTTTAGCTTTTGTAATGCACTTATGTTCTACTTTTCTGTGTGCTGAAATTAGTTGGACATAATATGTCTTTCATGGGGTTCTCTACGCTAAACCGTCTTTTTTTTTTTTTTTGTTTTTTTTTTAAATATAAATATTTAACAAAGTTGGGGTTTTCTGTGCATATGTTTCATCTACCATTGCAGGAAAAGACTGATATTAGAGATAAAGAAAATGCCAAACCTTTGAAGTTGAGTGGAGGCAGCATTGAATTTGATAATGTACACTTCAGGTAGGAATAGCAATTTCAATCAGCTGCAATTCTGTGCCTATACTATTATGCTATGTGCCACATGTATTATACATGTAAATCTTAAAAATAAATTCTCAATCGAAAAACCAACTCCATTACTGGGCAAACTTTTAGATTTTCATTGTTGTGGTTTTACACTATGCTAATAAACATTTACAGATGATTAAATGTAAATATGGTAGACATTCATTTCACATTTTGGCTGTTCATTTCTGGAAGATTAACTCACTCCCCCTCTTGATAAAACAATATTGATATAATTTGTGTTGCCCAAATTAAATGTAGCGAGTATGCTTATGGATTCTTGTGGAGATGTTGCTTGATTGTTAGTTAGCTAGTCCATTTTTCTAGGATTTTGGGAATCTGGACCGGCAAGAAATAGGGAAGATGTTGCT
>JAUEKU010109901.1:0-12794 GCA_032274805.1 Gypsophila paniculata
CAGTTTGGGTGCGTACATTTGTAGTAACTCCGCGGATACTCACTTCCCTTGACTTGTTTTTGCCCGTATTTTCTCCAATTGTACCCGTCTGAAGAGATCCGGTCAACATTAACTGAAGAAGATGGAGTCATTTTATGTTCTTCAAGCGTCTTGCGCACAGTTCTAGGGAGCTTAAGTGGTTGAGATTGTTCAATCTGCGGTAGTTCACATGAAGGTTGAGTCATCATGAATTGACTCTTATCTTGATTATCAGTCTCGATCGAAGCTTGTTGATTAACAGTGTTGAAATTACCCTGCTGAGTAAATATACAGTTAACACGTTTCACAAAGAGAATAAATCGGAAATGATGCTTGAAGTAGTAAGTTTCTGTGCAATTGTTTTCGGATTAACTAAGAAAAGTCAAATGAAACTAATTTACTGAAAAGATGGAGTATGAAACATGTCGTGTTTTAGCCGTAAAAGTTGCCACTAGTGACAGGCTTTTACTAAAACGCAACATATTTTACTCATCTAATGCTCGCAATTTGTAAGCGTTAAATGGTTTGAAAAGAGTTGTGACTGATAGAAACCGAAAAGAGGCTCATAGATTTAATTAGCTCAAAACTAACCAGATTAGCCAAGAGAGAAACGGTTGCCTTGGAGACAACCTTCGCCAGTGGTCTACAGACCATGATGGATTGCTTTTCGATGCTGGCAACTTTATCAGATGAAGAACTAGGAGCAGTAACAGATGCCTCAACCTGATGATTCTGAACCATATATATCAGTTTCGAAAGTCTGGCGTAAAAATGTAAAATGGTTTAACACTAAAATAACAGGCGGTTTTACATTAACATTATCATAAACCCGACTTATATAACTATTTTTGTATAGATTAAAATCGATAATTCAGCCATAGATCACTTGCCAGAATGGCTTTTGAGTTTTGAGAGGAAAACTTGACCTGAGATACGGTGTTATGTGGAGCCCTATTTGTTGCAGGCCTCACAGTCTTGGGCCTAACAGCCCAAAATTCTGATACTGGCCGAACATTATCCCGTGATGGTGAGGTGTCGATGGCACCAGCAAGGAGTTCTGAGAAGGTACGGAAACCAGATGAAGTCGGCCTTGATGCTACCGGCTTTGCTATAACTATTCGATCTGCCTCATTCACCTCCATCCCAAGTAATTCAGAGGTCATTAGGCAGAATCATTGTTTGTTCATTAAGTAGTATTCCCATTTTTCCTTACAATGTCGATAAACCTGCTGCAGACGTTCACAGAAATAGCGTCAACAGCTTGTTCAGGAATGAGGAACCGTTAGTTTGCTTCAAGAACAACGTGCTGTCGTTAATTTTAGGATGCAGCAAATCCACTTTCACCCTGAAACACTTTGGCAAATAAGATTTGTAGACGATAATTTGGCGCTGGCAAATCCGAGAGGATTTAATCAGAAAACCAGTTAGCTCACACGTTCACATAGAAATGTCGCAAATCTAAAAAAGTTACTGAAATATGAGGGTCGTACCTCTCGATAAATTGGAGGGATTATTAATTTCTTTATTCAAAATGGATTACGACCACCTACGAGCTGCAACAACCACACCTACATCTATCTTTTACAGCCTTATTTCCCACCTTGCAAGTCAGACTGTTCACAGGCGGGACAGTCCATTAAAACCGCTTACTCACCAGTTTGTCGGCACAAAATCATTGGCAAGCTCGGCCTACGTTTGTTCTGAACTCGCATTTGAACACTCCACTCGAAACCATGTTCATGTAATTAAGTGAAGTTAGTCTACATGTGTAATGAGTGCCCTTACCAATTGGTCAAGCCCATTGTCTATGCATATGTTAAAACACTAAATTATACATTAAGGGGGCCGGACCCGACCCAACAATAGGAAGATCCGTCACTACCTCCAACAAGTTTACGGCGTAAGTTCATCCTAAAATCAGCTAATTAAATCTTTTCAAAAGAGTTATCGCTCGCATTTTTACAAGGAATTAACATACTAGTTCCATGAAATGTTTAATATGACGCGTCTCCAAAGCATGATACTAAAATATTTATATTTGTCGCCAGCAAAATCTTTCATAAAATAGTATTTTTTAAAAAATAAATAATACTTCAGCGGTATAAAATTTAAATGTTTTCTTCGAGCGAAGACACTTTGTCCCATTTCATGTCTCATCTTATATCTCACCCGCTTCTCTTTTTGACAACTCATGAATCCATTATAAGTTTGATTAATTTGTCAAAATAATATATAGTGGAACACAAGATGAAACATGAAAGTGGGACACGGGATCTCAACTCGTCTTCTTTCTAGTTCAAATAAGTGATAACCCTATCCATTCAACTTTACACTCTCTTGTAAACACTTAATAAATTTAATTTAATTTCAATATCACATTAATTTAATTTCAATATAAACACTTAATAAATTTAATTTAATTTGTATATATATATATATACCTCTTATTGTATATTCAATTAATTAAGCAATTCAATTATCCTTCTTCTATAGTTCTATTCAATTGTCTTCTTCACAATAAACACTTAATAAATTTAATTTAATTTCAATATCACATTGATTCTCTTGAATGTTAATAAGTTATTCTCCAACAAATGGGAGGATAAATAATGTGAAAACATTATTTATCTATTTCTATCTTTTAATTTTCCGCGCGAATATGGTTCGTACTATGATTCATGTCAGTCGACCCTACTACCCTATACAATAGCATGACCATATGTATACATGACAAACATACATAAATCTATTAAAAATAAAGTTTAAGAAAAGAAGAGTAGAAACGAGAAAGTAGATAAAGAAATAATACCTGAGGTTATGTAACAAACGTAAAGAAATGGAAGACAATCGAGTTTCGAGGGAAAATACAATGATATATTAGAAAGTTCTAATTTAAGAAAATGAAATTAAAGAGATGGAAAGTGAGAAGAAATGTGGTAGAGCAAAACATGTGTGGTACATCTTAGAGTACATGCTTTTCGCTACCTCTTCATTCACATCTACCATTCAACTCCCTTTTTGACCTTTTATTATACATTATTGTTATGCCTTCACTTCATGCATGCATTTATGCATGAATTTTTAACATTTTAACGTCCCTACGTGTGGTGTTTAATCTCGTCATTTCATGCTCGAGTGGCGGTCATTTATTTACAATTTTATTTTAGAATTCGGTATATCAACTCCTTTTTATATTTAGCTAAGATAGGAGTTGATCTATCGCCTTAATGATTATTAACCAGTATTAATTCTCTTCTTTGGTTCTCCCTGATTAATTTTCATGGATTAAATTATATTTTTATATAAAGAAGTTAAGACATTAATTGTTTTCTTTGGGTTTAACAGGAGGCAACATGTGATGTTCTGCACGTTCCGACCCTTTAGTCTTTACTTTTATGCACCCATGTACTTACTAGTGGTCGATCCCTCAACTTGTATCCTTGCCGAGAGTTATTAGGCAAGGTGCGCATCACGATCCCGCTCAAAGAAGAAGACCGCGGCACAACACCATAAGTAATTTCCTACCATATTCCCTTCGTAAACGCATCCAGATAATCAACTTCCTCCTCAATATTGTTCAAGTTTCAAGAGATCAAGTACCAAAATCTTGATTTTTTTTTTACCCAATATAGGGGAATATTATTACAGAGTATAAAGGAGCGTTTCACAATTAGTCAATTAAATAAAATGTTCCACAAAATGGACTTTTTATAAGATAGTCTTTGACAATATATCCTACAGTCTATTATTTTTCCTTACTATAAAATACAGAATTACTCAAAGACCTAATTAATAAGCAACATACCAAAAATGAAGAAGATAAGCTAAACGAGCACTAATTTCTACATATCCGCATACATTGTTACTTACTTCATCATACAGAGAACCTAGGTTACTTAAGAACTACACTTCGATTTCGTCTCACGTGAAAGTGTCTCAAAATAACTGTGTCAAACATTCCGACACGTACATGCTCTCTGATACTTGTAGCTGAGTCTAGTAATATAACCGAGATCTATGTTGTTGCCCAAGCCTATTTAAAGAAAATTCTAGCATTGCAGTTACCATCCCTTGAGCACACAAATAAACTTAAATCAAACCATGTAAGCCAACTGAGTCCAATAACACAGCCTTGATTTGCTCAGGCAAGATTTCGAGGCCTTCCCTGCATTGCTGATAACAACAAACAGAACATTCATGAATTTTCAATCCGTGTTTTAGACTCGGGAAAATCAGCTTGTCAATACAAAAAAAACATTGTTTTTCACCAAGTATTTGTTAGTGAAAATGTTCGAAATGTTAAAATTGAAGCCCAGCTTACAAGAAACCAAAATTTCCTACTAAAGTAAATATAAAGTTCAGCGCATCTTGAAGAATTACAAAGGATTTATCAGTGTAACACAGATGTAATAACTTAATTTCATGATTCTCTTTCTTTTTTTTTTTTTTTTGGAAAAGACTACCAAACTTGTGACCCCTCACATTTTTCGGAGCCATGCTCTCACAATCTAATTAGAGTAGGTTATAATGTGGCTCTAATGTCAAAAATCTAGAAGAGAAGCAACCACGAAATAGCAAGCACAAGGCACACGACAAATGAGAGTAAGATGAAAGAAAAATGGTGTTTGTTCCTTCGATTTGGTAACATGCACATAACTGTCGGTCAACACTGCTAAAGTAACAATAAAAGCACAGGCACTACGAATTCTAATGCCGACATTACTACTTCCATTCCATTATTGTTCCCGTTTGTCTTTGGTACTCAACTGATGTCAACTTTGACCGTTGATTTCTCCAAAAGATACAACGTAAAATGTATAGCATTTGATTTATCAAAAATCATTACTTCTCAATTCTCATACTTATCTTTTAGAAGGTGTAGGACTTGTATATTTCGAGAGACTATTGGTCAAGGCTAACATCATTTGACCGTTAATGTCAAATGGGGCAATGTAAATGGGAATGGAGGGAGTAATTCAATTCAAAGCTGCTTACAGGTCGTCCCAGAAGTTCGAATATTTACCTCCGCTCGGAATATATCCAAAGCAAACCCATTGAAACAACTTATGACAGCTTGCTGAATGTCAAGCCCAAGGTTGTCCAAAGCTGTTACAGTTGACAGCAATAGACCAGGCCTACGAGTACAAAACATGTGGATATTGACCGCTCTTCCTTCCCTTGCTTTGACCTCAATCTGTATATGAGTCGGCATTAGTTTCATCAGATTGCAAGATTCGACAAAGTCCTTGTTGATACCACTACATATTATACTCAACTATTATCCGACAGAAAACAACTACTGATCATGATCAGGAGTAATATAACATCAACGGTCAGGTGTTATTTGTTACGAGTAGAAGTTTAGGCCTGTCAAAATCCTACTCAAACTGCACCCGCCAAACCGGGTATCCTGTCTACATGTTGCACATTCCATCTAAAGAGTACTAAATGCTCAGCACACATGATCATAATCTCATAGTAAATTTTACAGACAAAGTTTTTGCGTAGTGGATAAACAAGTTCAGGCATCCAGTGGATGCACATTAATTTGCGTAGTTTTCCTTTTTCCCCATATCTACATGTTCTTACAGTGCCTCTACCTTGATCCCATTTTTTTAACAGCATATTTTAGCAAATTCCATTGACATTTTCCTCTTAGATTTGAATCCGTATAACAAGCAAGGAACAATGAGAATGATGTACCAACCCTTATTAGGGTCAAACCATAAAGGTCCAAGGTATATAATAGCAAACGTGGCAAGAAATATATACAACAATAACAAACCAATGTTTTATCGGCTTTAACCCACAACAGCATGCATTTGTAGACTATTTTTGCAAAGTATTGGTGAACTATCATGAATAAGACCAAGTATAGTAAATCATCAAGAGAAAGAATAAAAATGCATTTGCTAACAGTACCCTGACAGGCTGATTATTGGGTATCGGCAAAGAAGTAGGGGATAGTTCCTGCTTCACACGGCATGGAAGAGTGGGTGGCATTGGAGTTGAAGGATGGGAACTTGATGGCATCAAAGAGCCAGGATTAGTCGACTCCAATTCATTGTGAAGATCACTTATCCTCTGCAAGAGCTCCTTCAAATAATCGATAGCATCCCCAAGTATCGAAGCTCTATCCATCTGTAGGCAAGATATTTGATCAGCAAATACTCAAAACTACCATATCAATTCTCAAAAATCGTAGATAAAAATCCCGACAATCAACAGTAATACCATATGACAAAAATCTAAAGCGACAATCCTTTCATCTAAAGGCAAGAAATTAAAAATCATTCATATGTTTCTCCACTGTCATGCGACAATCTTTTCATATTCCTTTTCCTCTACTTTCATTCACATTGCTCTTACCTAGACTGTTGGTCTCTGTTTCTCCCTAATTCAAAAACCTACCTTGATTGTTGATCCAACGTCTTTCATCGTGATGTAAGTATTATATTCTCTAAATCATGTCGCCTAATTTTACATAGTTAAAATATATGGTTGATGGCCTTTTTTTTTAATAGATTCCCAATTTTTTGTTGTATTATGTTCACATGTTTAACTAAAACTTTACAACTTCTGCATGCAATCCTGACACTTGAAATACGCCTTACAAGAATTGCTCATAAACACAGAAATCTTAACTGCATTTCTTCCGCTATTATTGCTTCCAAGAGTGGTTCCTACTTCCTATATAGAAGGCCTTGGATAGGGTGGTTTCTCATCGAAGAAGAAGACATGGTAAGGGGTTAAAGGTTTATTTGTGTCGCTATTAATTGAAGGGCGAAGAAGAATAGCATTGGGGAGTATATAAGAAGAAATGGGAAGATTTTAGAGCATTGAAGAGAAAATATTCATGCACATTCACTAATCCTAAGAAGACAGATTAATGAGATAAGTTAAGAGTACATGAAGGGCACAAATGAGGTTTCTAAAAAGTAAAGGTTCATCCGAGAAAAGATAATCCCTATGAGGTACAAAAAAGCATTCTTTCTTTTACGGATCACATGTGCTGATCTTTGATTATCGAGACTAGGATCTGAACACACATTCCTCAGACAGTCGGAGTGTGCGTGCTGGAATCCCTCACTGACAATAGAGATTGTTGCTTGCATTTTGTGGGGAGTGGGTAAGTATGAATATCCTCCTCAAGCGAAGATGGGTAGTTTGCTCGAAGCAATCAATTAGTGTATCCCGGAGGATGATGCAAGACACGTCAAGTCCATCCATACGAATGATACTAAGTGGAAGACTTGGGGAGAAGAACGACAAATGTCCAACAACATCAAAGTTCAAGGCCAATCTCTGGAGAATTGGAAGTCGATCCCACACGAATGGACAAACATCTAAAGAAGACAGTAGAAACCTACAAGATGATGCCTCTACAAAAATTTCGCCAAGGATGGCCACAGATTAAGTGATGCAGAAGAGTGTAACAATCCACACACTTTGACCATTTACGATTTACTTTAATATGCTCATGCATTTATTTAATGTTCAATTGTAAATCATC
Organism: Gypsophila paniculata; assembly: GCA_032274805.1. NCBI lineage: Eukaryota > Viridiplantae > Streptophyta > Magnoliopsida > Caryophyllales > Caryophyllaceae > Gypsophila > Gypsophila paniculata. The sequence continues at coordinate 7,532 of JAUEKU010109901.1, forward strand.
CTTGATGGATTATTCGTACATGTTCATCAGTGAGCTTGACTATTGAGTGCTACAATTGGCAAACGGGTGATTCAAGTTGGGTTTCAGTCGAGTCATTTAGGTTTGGTCCGGTCATTTTGAAATCTACTATTATCAGGCAATTTCAGGTTGAGTGATTTTAGGTACGAGCTACTGTCGGACACTTTCAGCTTTGTTGGTTACAAAACCAACAACGGTAAACCATGATGCATAAGCCATAAGGTGTTTACAAGTTACAACCACTCACTAGGGCCTTAGCTTTGAATTCAACAAAGTTATTTCTACCCATTTTGGGTCAATTCCGGTCATTATCTAGTCAAGTACAGTCAATTTGTGTTTCGGATAACATTCTAGATTTCAAGTGTATCTACTAAATGGCCCATCCCTCACCAGACTTACATACGTCTATTATTTTTCCCTAAGCATTCCCCGCCTTAAACAAGAAGTCGTGGCAGACCTAAACCCTCAACACACAACACACAACACACAACACACAACAAAGACGACAACAAAACAGCAAACAGAAGCAAGCAAAGCAAAGCAAAGACGAAAACCTTGCTTATCTTAGGAACAACGGAACGAAGCATATAAAGACGATCATTAAGCTTCTTCCTCCTCCTCCTCTCCGCCATCAAATTCTTGGCTGGCATCCCTTTCCTCTTCCCCTTTCCCCCTTCTCCCCCTCCTCCTCCTCCTCCTCCTCCCCCGCCCGTCACCCCGCTATTCGCATTCGAATAATTCCCCTCCCCCTCCCCCTCCCCATACTCACATTCACCCCTCCCAAACTTCTTATTATTATTATTATTATTAACATCATTCAAATCCTCCGTCTCGTAGTAATTCACCTCCTCCTCGTCCTCGTCCTCGCCCTCGCCCTCGTCCTCGTACTCCTCCTCCTCCGTCCTCTTCCTCTTCCCCAGCCCGCCGTCCCGGCCCGGCCCGACCTCAATCAGGCCCGGGCCCGGGCCGAGGTGATCGAGCCCGGGGAGCCCGAACCCGAACCCGGGAAAGGGGCCGGGCTGGGAGGGGTAGAAGGGGGGGTCGAAGGGGGAGAAAGACGAGGACGAGAACGACGACGAAGACGGGTGGAACAGGGAGAGGGAGTCGTGTGGTGGTGGTGGTGGTGGGAGGCGGAGAGAGCCGGGGTTAGCGTTGGCGACGACGGCGTTGGCGGAGGGGACGTACCAGTCGTGGTACTCAAGGGGCAATGGTGGGCCCAAACTAGAATCATGATGATGATGATGATGATGATGAGGAGTGGACCAGGAAACGGCGTCGTCTTGGTCGGGGTCGTCTGCCCATGAGACGACGCCGTTTTGGCCTGACAACATTACTAATAATATACAATTGAATGAAACGAACGGAAAAAAAATAGAAGAAGAGGTTGTGAGTTTGTGAGGGAGTGAGGAGAGGGGGGGTTTTAAAAGGGGATGATGGATTAAGAAAGGGCGGTTTTTGGCGTTTTGTTCAAAAAGTTGTTTAGGATCGTTTCGTCTTTTTGGATTTCATTATTATATGGATATGACGGTCTATTTATCGATAAAAGTGTTCCTCGTATTTTAATGTTTGTTGTGATTATTTAAATATTTATTTTGATCATTTTTAAATGATTGTAATAAGCGTTAAAAGTGATGCATGACCATACCCGCTTTTTAAACACAAACAAACCTATTAGAGAGTAAGTATAAAGTCGATCTTGGGACTCCAACCATCACCTTAAGGTTTTGGTTGAGATGGTTCCTTGACAAAACCGTTGTACATAACGATTGCTCTTTGTAATAAGCTAAGGTGGATTAGAACTCATCAAATTAATCTGAATTCATTAAATTTGAATCCTGATAAAGAATTGATCGAATCCAATTTAATCAAATCATGTATTACTCTTAATTGATTACTACATTGTTTTCAAATAATTTGACATGAACACAATCGAAAAGCATCCAAAGACAAATTGATCCAACCACCCAGCCAATATAATCCAAATTCAAATAGTATAAAATATGACTTCATTGAAAATGGCCAAATTTGTTCTCGATTTGAATGACGATTTGTCGATTTGTCAGGTCTAGGGTAAACTGTGAAGGATAACATGGTAAATAATTTTATTTGAGCAAATATAAGTCGATATTTGGTTAACCGGTTTTATTTTGGTGAGTGTGAATGTAGATTTTTTGTGTGTGGTGAGGCGAATACAAAGTCCATATCTTGTACTCGTTATGACATAGGTGAATTTTACATCGTACTCATTCATAGTCGTTTACCTGGCCTTTTTCCCAACTCAGTGTGCTATTACTAAGATAGAGGAAGATCACCGTTGTACGGATTTGTTAATTTGGCCCCTCAAGTCTAAATTTTAAGGGACCTCACAGGCAAAGGAAGTGTGAAAAACCTACATATTGATATTATTCACATGTGACAGTCATACATTGATTCAAAAGACGAGGTGAACACTTATTAGTTAGTTTAAGAAAAAGCTCATTCTCTTATCAATTGGTTTAGTTAGAAACACTTTAATTTGAGCTTATAACGTAAGCTTTTATCTCCTCCTTGTGGCTATGACTCATACTTTTCTTCAGACCTTGAAAATTAATAGAATCGAACTATTACGACGTGAAAAGTTTGTTATGATGAGATCAAAATTAAAAATATATATATATGACGAAACAATATGAACGTAACTCAATTTCGATTTATCTCAACTTGAACTTGATACCAAATAAACACAAAATGACGAGATTATAAATGCTCTAATTTGACTCAATAAATTACTCCTTTTATATTCAAATAATCTGATACAAATTAAATCACATCCAAAATGATTCAACGATAACACCTAAAACATATTCAGCCGACCTATACAACCTGCTTACCAATAAGTACTCCCCCGTAATTAGTCCCTTATCCTACGTTTTCTACTCTACGGTCTATTATATGTTGCTATCACGTAAATAAGTCAAGTCACACACCCTACACATAATGGCTCATTGAGAGTGAAACAATTGACATAATTTATGAAAAGGGCACACAAGTGTGAGGGCAGTAGAAGAACCGTAAGTTAGCAAACAATATAAGTTGGTAAGAAGATAAGAGTACGTAGTAGAAAAAGATTACTAGGGTTTGCAAATAGGTGCGGTGTATGTAAATATGTTCACGTGAAACTTGGGCTTTCTATCAATCCATTTATTCCTTAGTTGTTAATGAATAGGGAGTTGTGGTGATCAATTTGAAGTTGAAAGTTTGAATCTTCAAATGACTCGTTTGTTAGATGCTAGATGGTTGGTGGAATACGGATCAAGTTGTATTAAGTTGGACTTGTTAGTGTTGAATTGAACTAAATCGAATTAACTGAATGAATTGAAGTGAGAACGAAATTTGCATTGGAAACAGCTTAATTGAACAAAACTAAAGTTATCTGATTGAAATGAAATTAAGTTCAAAAGAATTAGACACCTGACTTTGTATGTAGTATACCACAAGAGTGAAGATGGTTGTTTAAGAAGATTTGTTAGTTTGTATTCTAAGAGTTTGATCGAGTAATGATCATGTTGGACTATTTGTTTGGGCTTGTTGCAAAGTGATATCGGCTTGGCTTCTAATCAAATAAGAAGATTACATTTGATGGGCGGCTGGGCGCAGTCTAGACCACTGCATGAATCTTAACAAATAATAGGATAAAACTGACTTGATTACGTAAAGTGTTGACGGGATTGAAAGTTTAATCGTTGATGTTACAAAAACTAATTGTGCTCCATGAAGTTGCCCGATCGCTAATAGCTTATAAATTGGAAAACATGAAATAACACAAGTGATGGTACAAGATGTTCCTATAGTCTACACAATAACACATTACACATATATGTGCCAAACGTTAAGTTTATTATCCAATAAAGTCATCATATGTGGTACTCATAGCATAAACTCGAAACTTACCAACGTTATCACCGTTCAAAATAAAACCCATTAGATTGCGTTTGGGAACAATCATTTGATTTGAAAATCAATATTTCAAATCTAGAAATTGAAATACCAAAATTTCAAATGGCATGTGGTAGGAGCTAAATTTGAAATCACCAACTTTGTTCATACATTGGAGCCTACTTGGATTTTATTCAAATCCAAATTATTTTAACTTCCCAAACATGTAACTTAGAGCAAATCCAAATTTTCAAATGAAATCCTTGTATCCAAATATACTCTACGGGTATAATCATTATTAGGCCGATCTTTTCACAAGTTGCGCACTGTTACAGAGTATCTTATAAGATGATTTGTTACATGCTTCTTCAGTTGAATTGTTTGTTTGAACTCCATTTAAGGCAGCTCTTGTTGCTAATCTTACCTCAAGTTAACCAACAAGACTCAATAACAAGTAAAGTTGACGCGACAATGGAGACACAGTACATACTTAAACGGTCGATATAGGATTTGTTCCCAAACTAGTGGGCATGACAAGCCCGACAGGAGAAAAGCCTTGATCACAATTTTGAAAATCATGACCTGCAAAAGTACAATTATCGAGGACACTGGAAGAGCATAATAGTCCGAGCGTAGTTTGTGATTCCATATAAATGCATACTGCGTATATATTGTTACAACAAAATTGCACAATTACAAAGATATTCATAAGCGATAGATACTGGAACAAATTTATTCGAAAATTGGTGAACATCTACAAAGTGGCTTTCTTTTGACACCCATTTTGTTTCGTGGTTACAACTCAAGTTAAAGAGAACATAATTTGGAAATGATGTTGAAGAGGAGAAAGAATTGGAATGTGGTGATGAACCTGCTCTACACAGGAACGGGTTCGGCCTCGTCAAGAGCCAATACTCCAGGCAGCTCTTTGCCTTCCAGCAACTCTAAGCTAGCACCACCTCCAGTTGATATGTGGCTCATTGACTCTGCAACTCCCACCTTTTCTACGGCTGCAACGGAATCACCACCGCCGATAATTGTGGTCACACCCTTCTTGCTAAGCTCTTCAAGCTTCTTTGCAATGGTCTACAACACACAAAGCCGACAAGAGGGTCAAACCTCTTCCACAAAAGACCACAGCGATAACAATCACGTTTTCACAAAAATTTACATAGATTACTTTTAAGTTGCACACATAAAAAGGAACATGCGTTCTTTATAAGGGATGCAATTATAACTTAAATCAACCAACTTTATCAAGGATAATTCCTTTTTTTGGGCTAAGACGTCAACATTAAGATCTCAAATCAACTTTTGGTCTTATGGTAAA